>CAUYRH010158893.1:0-79392 GCA_963574655.1 Perodicticus potto | reverse complement strand
GCTCAGGCTGGAATGCCACGGCATCAACCCAGCTCACAGCATCCTCATATTCCTGAGTTCAAACTTACTCCTACCTCAGCCTCCTGTGTAGCTGGGACTACAGCTGCCTGCCTTGACACCTGGCTAATTTTTCTGTTTTTTGCAGTTTGGCAGAGGCCAGGTTTGAATCCACCACCTTCGGTATATGGGACCAGCGCCATGGTCTACCGAAGGTGACCATAGTAAGACTCTGTCACAAAAACCAAAACAAAACAAACAAACAAAAAAGTGAGCATTGAGGCCCGAAAAGCCCAGGGGCCCCCTGTGGTTGCTCAGCAGAGTGGGGGCCGTGGTCTGTGCCCCGGCCTCTCAGAATAGCACAGGGCTCCTGTCTGAAGCAGCAATGACCAGATCAAGCCACCAGCAGAACACTCAGGAGTTTTGAGATTAATACCCAACACCCACTGAGAACCTCCTCAGAGGAGCTCCAGAGTCACTGGGTACCAGGCAGGGGCAGAAGCTGTACATGGTCGGGAGGTAACAGGAAACCATGGTGACAGCCACTTGCACGCCCTTGTACAAAGTGCTCACACGTCCAAGACCTCACTGGTGTTTGTAGCGTGTGCCGAGGACCTCCTAGGCCTCCCTGGGAGCCCCTTCTGCCTGGTGCATGTGGGCACCTCCTGGGGGTCTTCATGGCTACCCGTTTGGGGCTTTGACTACCGTGAGAGGCCACCTCGAGGCACCTACGTGGGGCTGCTGGGCAGCAGCAAGGCCAGGCCTGTCCATAGGGCTGAGGTTGGCCAATTTCTCAGCCACCCTTCCTGGAGATGGGTCTGACTGGGGTAGGGGGCCCAGGACACCGACAGCCCAGGTTCAGGAGCAGACAGGAGCCAGTGTGGACTGAGCACCAGCTGAGAGCTGAGCCTTAGGCTCCAGATTCATCCATGTGACTGGGCAAGACAGATGGGAAACCGAGGCTCGGGGCTCAGTCTCTTCCCAAAGCCAGATTGTGCAGGGTGCTTGGGTCAAAGCCAGCTCCTCCCTGCCACCCCAGAGAGGACAAGTGGGTGGTGCCCCAATCTAGCCTCGCCAGCAGGGTCCTGGGCCAGGTGGGCAGGGGCTGGGCCTGCACTAATCCCAACACTTGAGGGTGGTGGGGTGGAAGAAGCTGCAGGTCAGGGATCAGGAAGGAGACGTGGAGAGAGATGGTGGGGGAGGGATTGGGAGAGATGGGAGAGATGGGGAGAGATGGAGAAATGAGAGGAGATGGGGAGAGATGGGGATGTGGGGAGAGATGGGGAGTGGAGAAGGGGCATGGGGTGAGGTGCTCACACAGGACTGCAGCAGGGAGGGTGTGGAGGGCAGGGAAGGGCACTGGGGACATGTGGGCAAAGGTGGCTGAGCCCCTGCAGCACCCCGAGCCACTGGGCTGGGTGCTTCCTCAGGCCTGCTGACCCCCACAGAGCTCTGATGCCCTGCAGCCGGCATAGGGAGATAAGAGCCCGCTGGGCCCCCCGCTCCCAGGCTGGGTGATGGTGCATCCTGAGTGTCCTGATAGGTTGTGGCCACTGCAGCGGTTGGCGTAGCCGCATATCGGCCCATCACCGCCCGCTGCGCCCAAGTTTGTATCTGTGGGCACTGATAGGGGACCTCCGGCCCTGGGGGCAGCAGCACAGGAAGCCTGGGGGTGCCTGACCACAGCCAAGATCTGGGCCCAGCCTCACGGGCGAGGCCCCTGTTCCCTGGGGCCTCTGCTATCCATCTGGAAAACAGGAGTGATGATCCTACACCCCACAAATGGACGGACACCACCCTGGGTGGCGATGGAGCCCACAGTCAGAAACTTACAACTGGGCCCTGGAGCCAGACTCAAAATTAGACACTGGTCTGCTGCTCCCGAGCCCAAGCTTTGGACTTGGCCTCCCGTGCCTCCTCTGCAGGGTGGGGTCCGCAGTGCTGAATGGTGCCCTGTGCCCTTGGGGGGGAACTGAGGCCGTCAGCTCACCCCATCTGAGACCAGCACAAGCCGTGCTGACATAGTGGTGAGGATGCCAGCCCTGCCTGAGCCCCAAGCAAGTGGGGCCTGTTCCTAAGCAGGTGCTCCCTAATGAGGAGAAAACGATGGGCACGCATTTGTGCCAGGGCGCCTGGGGCCTCCCCTGCTGTCTCTGGTCCCCAAGACACACGAGCTGCAGCATCTGTTATGCTGCACTCATCCCCTTCCTGGGGGTGGCAGGGGGAGCCCCAAGGGCTGGCAGTTCCGAGGTCCTCAGCTCTGTTCTGCCCAGGACACTCCAGTGCTAGGTAGCCTGCAGCCCATCTGGCTGGCCTCGGCTTTCCAGAGGTAGGGGTCACCACCTGGCTGTGCCCACAGGCCAGCCCCTCCCTCTCTGGCCTCAAGCCTAGCTGTGGGACGAGCTGTTAAGTGAGCAGGGACTTCCCAGCACATGGGCCGTCTTGTCTACTTGGCATACTCACAGATGGCATGAATTGGCCACCACATTCTCTCAACACCCGGGACCCTGACAAACAGGATCACCTGACCACCCTGACACCCTTCCCATCTTGGCCTCTGGGGGCCCCTGAGGAGAAACAGGGGTCCCCTATTCCTCAGAGAAGGCTGCCCTGATGCCCAGCAGGGCTAGGCCTTTGTGCCCATTTGCTTCTCCACAGACATGAACTTGTGAGCTCCTGAGGCTGCCTGCTCCCAGCATACACAGCAGGAGCTCTAGCAACTTGCTGCATCAGATGTGTGCCCAGCGTTGAATTCCCTCCCTCCCTTCAATGGGGACTGTGCCATGTGCCACCACCTGCCTCTGGTGGCATCCCTCCCGCCCTGCCAGGGCCTGGTTAGGCTGCCCCGGAAAACTATCCCAAGCACCCTTCCTCGTGCCCCTGCCTGGGCTGTGTTATTTATTCATTAGGAACTACAAGCACGACCTAACTACCCAGTCTTCCCCATGTTCATAAGTGGATGGAATTTGATGCAGTCCCCGCGAGGCAGCCACAGGAGACACATCCGAGGGACCGCTGGGTTATGTGGAGTAGGACACCACATCACCCCTCCGACATCCCCGTGGTCTGGCTGGAGCCACCCCAGTGTGGGGTGGGGTCCTCTCTTGCCCCGCCCATGGCTCCAGACACAGCCTCTCTGCTGTTGGCCTCTAGATGGCTGCCCTGGCCTTCTGGGACATCTCTCCCGATGCCACTTGTTCCCCTACTCCTGGGAGTCCACACTGCTCTGCCCACACCCTTCCATCTGGGATTTGTGGGTCATCGCACGAAATGCCTGCATGCAGCTATGCCACCAGCCACTCATTGGGGCTGGCTAGGACTCGGGCTGCCCTGGGCAGGTGATGCTGCTGGACCCTTCCCTGACCCCTTCCCGGTTACCTGGGCCGCTCCAGGGCCTGCCTGGCTCCCCCTCCGTTTCCTCCTGAGGCCTGGGCTCTGGGTCCGGCCCTGCCTTCTCCTCAGGGCGTCCTGGGGACGTGGGGGGTAGTAGCGGTGAATTAGTATCTGTAGGGAGGAAGACACTGTCACTTTGTTGCTGAGACCTGCGCTGGGAGGGCTACTGAGAGAGCTGCTGAGGCCCATGGTGGCTGAGCACAGGCCCCAAAATGTCACCTCCCCTCCTCATTTGCTCTAACTGGGGGGAGGGGGAGACATCCCAGTTTTCCTCTGGGCCTCTTACAACCCCACATCCTTTGGGCCTCTTACAACCCCACATCCCTTTCATTAGTTGCCCCTGATAATAATTGTTATCCCAGCTGCTGTTAATAATCAGTGTGAGGAGGGCCCAGAGGCACACCCAGGCTAGTGGCACATGCGTGGCCTCAGGCTCCCTGTCCCCTCTGCTGGCAGCTGGGGGCCCCTCCACCAGGCCCCGCACCCAATTCCAGCCCAAAGGGCATATTTGCCTTCCCAGCGGGCCTGATAACCACCTTGGCTCCCAATCGATGAGCTCCCATAAAGCCCCCCCTTGGTGACGTCACGCGCCCAGCAGATTATTAATACCCACGATAAGGGCCATGATTAACATCAAATAAATCAATCACACAGTATAAAAGTCCCATTATTTTTGGCTATAAATCAAAGTGGCTGGCATTTGAGCTCCAGCCACAGCGAGATCGCCTCGCTGGACCCGCCTGAGCGGCAGACACTCTCCCGCGCCGTCTTATCGCGCCCATCTCTGTGTTATCACTGCGGCCTGTGCCAGGTGCAACCCTGGCTGTTTTTTCCAGCTCCCTCTCGGCCCCACCCCGCCCCGCGCAGCCCCGGCCCCACATCAGATAGGGAGCCTGGCTCCCCGGAAAGCCGGCCCAGGCCAAAGTCCACTAGCAACGCCACCTGCCCTTTGGTGCGGCCCCTCTGCCAGGCTCCTGTGGTGGCCGGCCTGGCAACACCTAATGTGACGACGACGGCTGGGCCACTGTGGAGCACCACACGCCTCACACGTGCTCACTCCTTGCAGTTGCCGGGTGTGGGGGCTCATGTCCAGTCTACAGATGTAGAAACCCAGGCCCAGAGAGGGTTAAGAGACAGGCTAGGGGGAGCCTTTCTGTACCATCAAGCAACATGTGGCGATGGGGATGGTAGCAAAGGCAATTGCGAGCAGCAGCACGTCCCGGCCCTTCACTCTGGCCTCCCCTGCAGTGGGGTGTGTCCCCAGGGAGCTGAGGTTCCCCCAGGCCTGGAACCCCACGGCCTTCCTGCTGTGGAGGGGCCAGGGCCAGCAGGCTAGGTGTGCAGGGCCTGGGGGAGGGCCCATGGGGCTTCAGGCCTGGGGTTGTCCCACTGGGGACCCTGACACTCAGACTGGGAAGTGCTAGGGTAGGAAGCCGAGCAAGAAGCCCCCCTCTTCCAGGGACCAAGGTCTGTCTGGGATCCCTGCCCCGCCAGTCCCTTGCCCACCCCTCAAACTGCCCCCAGGGCCTGTGTATTGCTGGTGCCACTGCCTTGTACATGGCCTTGGGCACACATGGGGTCCACATGTCCGTGGGGACTCTGCTCTTTGCTGGCTACCCTGCCTCACCCGCTGCCCACCCTCCAGATGGCCCAGCTGTTGCCATGTCCCCCTGTCAGAGTATGGGGGGTGGTCCAGACTCCATATGCAGAGATTTGCTGTAGAGCGGGTGTGACATCACCACTGTGGCTGCTGGTGGGGGGAGCCGGCTGGCATTCTCCGTGAACCGGCTGCTGCACTTTCAGACCCTGGGAAACAGAGGTGAGGGTGGAACCTCCATCTCTGCAGGCCCCTCCTGGGGTGTCTGGGGTACTGATGGCCTTCCTTGGGTACCTGGCCTGAGCAGGCTTCCTAGAGTCATGGAGGTCTTGGGAAAATACTCTGCCCCTCAGAGAAACTGCCCCCAGGAGAGTACGGAGGTGCCTTAAGTTGGGTAAAGAGCAGCCGGAGTGGGAGTTAGGCTGGCTCCAGACCCGAGTGGGTCCCTATTTGAGTGCCTGCAGGCTGTGTGACCCTGGGGAAGTCACTTGACCACTCTGGACCTCACTGCCTTGTCAGTCAAATGGGGTGCACACTCTACCTGTGCACTGAGGCTATGCAAAGCACCTGGCAGGGTCCACAATCAGCAGGCCCCAGAGCCCCCAAGGACAGAGGCCTCAGCGGTTCTATAGAGAGAAACAGGCTGGAGGCATGGCCCTCATGTGGTCACTCAGTGGTACCTATGTGCCCTAACCCTGGGGCCTCCATCTGGGCTTCAGTCTCCTCACCTGTACCACAAGGGGTCGGACTCCCAGGACCTGTGTACTATGATGGTGCATCCCTGCCCTCTTCCCAGCCCTCAAGCCTCCCACCCCCTAACCTCCCCTGGCTAGAAGACAGCTGGACATCTTCTGGCCCTGCCAGGCATGGTCAGACACCACCCAGTAGCACACCCAGTGCCCAGGTGTGGCAGCTGCGGCCCTGCAGGTGGGGAAACGGAGTGGGAGGGGTCTTCCCAACTTACCTGCTCTGGCAGGGCTCAGGGGCTCAGGTGCCTCAGGCTCCGGCTCTGTGAGGCTGGCGTCTGAGGCCTGCACATCCTCTCCGGCCTCCATTTCTCCAAGGGAACCTGCAGACAGAAGCCCAGGGGAGCCGGTGAGCAGCTTTGGGATGAGACCTCTCACCCCCTCTACCCTCAAAGGCCCTCTGTGCAGGCAGGGGCCTGGGCAGCTGGCAGGATGGGGTCAGCCACCACCATGAGGCCAGAGCCCAAGAGGGGATAGCCTCCAAGCAATGTGTGAACCCACCTTTGCTTCAACCCTGATCCCTGCAGCAATTCCAAAGCCTCAGGGTCACCTTGCCTGCCCCCCGACCTCTTGCCAGGATGAGAGGCCTGGCCACTCCTTGTGTCTTTCTCCCACCTGCTCCCTACCAGCACCAGGGGACTGGCCCCCACACATTCTAGGCACAGGAGCATGACAGGGCCTGTGGGTCAGATGGATGCTGTGGCCCTGGTACTGGCCCCCAGGCCTCAGCACCCCATCCACTGCCTGAAGGTAGGTACAGTCTGACCCATACCCCCATGCCTGCCCTCCTCTCAGAAGCCTCCCGGGGACCCCCATCCATGAGGGGTTCCCTTACTCGGTCCCCATGGTCTGGGAACCCCTGAGGGAGGCACCAACGCTCAGTACAGGCCTGCACCAGGGAGGCACACACAGCTCAGTCGAATGAACACATGACTAGTGGGCAACAGCATCTGCAGTGAGCTGGGGGCTGGGGTGCCTCAGGGCCTGGGGCTCCCTCAGAGACTCGAGCCCCACCAGGGTCTCAACAGGTGACAAGGCAGATGGAGACAAGCCCACTTGGCCCAAGGAGGTAGCATCTTCCACCCACAGTCAGGCAATGGGGTCAACTGTGTAGTCTGTGAGGATGGTGGCAGCCAGGCGTCCCCCTTTCCCTGCCTCTGACTGCTTCCCAGGGCCCCTGGTCCTGTCTCAGCCTGGGTCCTGGGTGCTGGAGATGGGATCTGGGCATGGGGCCACCTCCTGCCCTAATGACCACCCAAGTTTATCCTGTGCAACACCTGACCTGCCCCCCATCCCTCACAGCCTGCCAGGGAAATGACCTCCCACTGTCCCTGTCTAGCTTGAGGCATAGGAGAGGGGCACCCCAGTCCACAGATTCCCACAGCAGCCAAGCCCCTCTCCTTCCTGAACAAAATAAGCAAGAGGAAAAGTCTAGAAAACCTGCCAACATCTGTAAGTCCACATGTCAGTGGTGCTGGACGGAGCAGAGAAGGCCTGCTCCGGTGGGGTTGGGACTGAAGACACCAGAAGGGAGCCCTGAGCCAGGACAGAATGGGCACTTCACAAGGGTGAGCTCCCTGTCCCTGGAGCCAACCAAACAAGCAGATGGGGAGTGGCCTGGGTTTGCACCTCTGTGGTTTGGCGGTGTCTACCATCACTGTGACCCCTCTGAGGATTTGATGGTCCCCAGTGTGTCCCCAGAAAACCACATAGAGGGCCCAGAACGCTCTTATCACATCCTGGCCCACCCCCTCATCTGTTTTCCAGGGAAAGGCAGGAGCCGGAGACAGCTCAGCCTGCTGGTGCCTGGACACCTGCCCTCCCTGTCACAAATGTGTGGCTGGCCTGCATCCAACACTGGCCACAGTAGCCGGCTCACGTCAGGGGACAGAGGCCCCGAGGACTGTGGGTGAGTGCGTGAGCATTGCTGGGACAAAGTTCCCAGGTGACTTCCAAAGCTCACGTGGGGCTTGGAGGGGGAAGCCAGGCTTGAGTTTGGATTGGCACCCCTCTCTGATCCCTATGGCTACTGTAACCAATAGCAGCTGTTCCTGGGGAGGCAGGCGGCAGATTCCTCCTCTGCCTCCTGCTGACACCTGAGGGCCTTAGGGGCACCAAACTGCCAGACACTGTGGGGATCAATCCGGTGAGGAGACAACCAGAACCATAGATGGGCCCCAGACCAAAAGCAAATTGTGAAAACGCAGTGAGGGAAGGAGGCAGGAAAGGGATATAGGCGGCAGGTCTCCAGGGTGACAACGTCGCTGATACAAGACCAAGAGCTGAGAAAAGACAGGACAGACAGGGCACCATGTGCAAAGGCCCAGAGGGGAATGGGTGGGGAGGAAAGGAAGGCTGGGGCAGGGTGTGGAGGGATGGAGGCTAAGAGCACAGAGGCCCAACAACAGCAACCTCAGAGACTGTGGGAAAAGCAGATCCTCATTCTGGGGTCACTGGGGAGCCATGAAGGTCCCAGGAGTGGTAGGATCACTTTCCCAGCCTCCTCAGAACTCCTCAGAACTGTGATTACAGTAGAGGGCTGGACTCAGCCCTGGGCTAAGGCCTACCATCTCTCACCAGTGAGCCACACAACAAGCTCCGAGGGCAACTTGTGCCCTGGAACAGGGGCGTGACCTGTGTGACCTCCTTCTACAGTTAGCCTCTGCTCCACACACTGTGGGATCAGTCTGAGATGCCACTGGCTTCACCAAGCCACCAGTAGCTGTGCCAGCCTCAATGGCAGTGCGCAAGTCCACTAGCATTAGCATCCTCGCCTGCTTCAGGGGATGCCCGGGGCCGGGGTCCTTCTTGCTGGGCAGTGCAGAGCCCCAGGGCCACAGCTGCTGCTCTGGCAAATGGGTCTGAGGTCACCTATCTTCAGGGACCTTGGGGCCAGACCACTGGGGGTTGGGCTGATACTGGAAGTGCACAGCAGACACACCCCTGCCCACATCTGCACCCTTGGAAGGCAGTCCTGACCCCTGGTGCCCCTCCCAGGGGGGCCTCAGACACCCAGGGAGGCCCTGAGCTCAAGAAGGGTTCTCATTTACTGGAGAAAAAAGGCAGCTGCTCTATACAAAGCCGTGACAATGAGCGTGGAGAAAGCGCTGCCAGGCTAATTTCAGTTCCAGCCACAATTAAAGCATCCCTGACAATGCAGCATAATTGCCAACCAGCACATTGCTCAGCCCACAAACAGGACGTAGTGAGGTGCCTTCTGCCTGGGCCACCTAGGTGCCGGTCAGCGGGGGTCCATCCTACTGGGCCCTGTCTGTGATATACTCGAGTCTACAGGTTGCCTGGGGACCCCACTGGCTGGGGGCATCCTTGAGCCACAGTGTGTTCTGCTGCCTTCCTGGCCCCCAACTGCAGGCCAGGCTGACCCATGGCCAGGCAAGTTGACTGATGGATGTTGTCTCTGATGTGTGACCTTGAACAAGTCACTCTCTGTGCTCAGTTTCCTCATCCACACTTGGAACTCACAGAGGCTCCACCTCACAGGAGAGGCTCGCTGAGCACCTGCCATCACCGGGGTTCATCACAGGGCCACCTGCCATCACTGGGGTTCAGTAGAGGGTCCACCTGCATCACTGGGGCTGAGCACAGGGCCACCTGCATCACCGGGGCTGAGCACAGGGCCACCTGCATCACTGGGGCTGAACACAGGGCCACCTACATCACCAGGGCTGAACACAGGGACCCCTGCCACTACATTTCAGGGCCTGGCACACAGTAAGTGCTCAGAAAGCAATAGGCAATATCACCAGTGATCACCACCAAGAGCCTGCAGGCCTGAGTTGGGGGAACAGTTAGATTGCATGCCCTCTTTCATAGACACTGCTTTTAACCTCCACAGAGCCCCAGGAGGACAGCCAATCTTTGTTTCAGATGGGGAAACAGGTGCAGAGGTCTGGCTCAGATCTCAACATGTGGGGACGATGTGTGTAGGGACAGGGTGCGGGAGGATGGGGGAATGTCACCTGTTGTGGTAGGGGTGGAACAGAGGGGAGGCAGGACCATGAAGGCTGCTGTGGTATGAGTCACCCACCAATGAGAAATACCCTCCTGTTGCCCGGAATCCCCAGAGGCAAGCCTGAGTCCTGCCCACTTTATGAATGAGTAAACTGAGGCCCAGTGAGGAGGGCTTATTTGCTCATGACCCTCAGCAAGGAAGCAGTGCTGGGAGCACTGGGACAGAACCTGCCCCCACCCCCCAGCCTTCCCTGCCCAGTACTACCTGCCTGGGGTATCCTCAGGCGACGCACGGTCACCAGCACTAGGGCAGCGCTGGGCTCAGCCCTCCGGTGCCCGGAGACCCTGGGTTATCACTGCAAGCAGACGCCCGCGCGCCCATCCGTCTCTTGCTCATTAAGCTGGACGCCGAAATGGAAATGAAAACATAATAGCTATTTGATTGGGGGTGAGATATTTTGCATATTGGCTCAGCGCTGATAGTGGAATTTCATCAACTCCCTTTTTTCATGCTTTAAAACTGAATTACGGAGACAGGCTCTGTGCAGTGGGGTGATCCCAACTCCCTCCAAGGCCCTGCTGCGATTAACGCAGCCCCCCCTTTGATGTCAAGGTGCTGGAGGGCTCCTCTGAAATGACAGCCTTGTAGAAAACTGAGCAGTCACTGAGGAGGAGACAAAAACTCCCAGACTGCAGCCCCAAGGGTGGACCTGTGGGCGGGACCCAGACGGAGCCATGGACAGGGACTCACCAGGAGTCTGAGGCTCCTGGTGAGGTCCCTATGGTCCCCTTGGCTCCATGGCCTTGAGCAAGCTTCCATGGCCACTGTGTGCCTGCCCGGGGCACAGTCATCTCTGTCCTGGCCTCTCTAGAGGACCAATTTGCTCTTGGTTTGCAGAGGAGGAAGTAGGGGTGCAGGCAGCTGACCAGGCCCCTGTCAATGGCAGGGTGGACACAGGTACCCTTACCCTCCCTGCCAGCATCCAGGCTTCCCTGGTGGTGCAGACCCTGGGGGGTGGGGCATCAGGCTGACCTGAGTGGAGGGGAGAAGGACTGGCTTCTTTCCTCACAGCTCCTCTGGCTGCTCAGCACACCTCTCCCAAGCTACGGCTTGGCCAGGCCCTATACCAGGTGCTGGAGGTCTGGCAGGGACCAACACCACCCTAAGACAAAAGGAATAGATGCCAGCATGGCCAGGATGGAGAGGCCTCCTGGAGGAGGAAATAGCAAGGAAGCAGGACGTGCTGGGGAGAGGTCACCAGCACTGTGGGCAGCAGGGTGCTCTCACTGCTCTCAGAGCTGATCCCCTCATGGACAACAGCGGGTGTTGAATCTCTTGTCAAGGGTGGGGGGAGTAGGTTCTGAGCACAGGCGGGGGTGCTTGTCATGCCTGCTATGACGGTTTCCACTCCTCAGGGAGGTGCCTTGTCTTCCTTTGGAGGGCAGAAGCAGGTGAGGGGCAGGGTGGGGGTGGAGAAGGGGTGAGGGCATGGGGGCCAGAAATACCCTCCTGTTGGCCTGCTCTTCTCGCTGGCCCTGGGCAGTATTGGGGCACCACCCTGTGAGGGGGGCTCTGGCCTCTGGGCAGTACACAGCAGCCAGATAAGGCTGATAATGGAAGAAAATAGCAAGAGTTGGACTTTCCTACTGCTGGGCAGACGGGCAGTTCAGGGAGTGTGGGACAGAGATGGGGGCTCACCGTGGGAGCTCAGAGAGCCTGGACATGGCCTGGGGTCTGGGCCTGGCTACCATTCCAGAAGGGCTCTGTCCCCCAGGCAGACCCAAGAGGCAGGTCTGAAGCCCAGCCTCTTGGCTGGTGGGCAGTGTGATCCCTAGCAAGAGCCATAGTCTGGCTAGTTTCGATGAACAGACACTGCAGTCACTGCCTACACACCTCAACATCGGACTTGTACACACAGTTCTGATGTGCCCTGAGCCACTCTGCAGAGCCTAAGTGGGGGGCAGGTTTATGAACCTTGGAAGACCTCCTGTGGCTGGGCCCCAGAGCTGGTGATGCCTTCCACCTGCCATGTCTGCTCTCTGGGTTGGATGTGGCCTGAAGCTGCCAAGGCAGTGCAGGGCCCAACCCCTCAGCCAGTGCCCCAGGATGACCAGGGTGACCACTAGTTCCCTCTGGCTGCCTCCTCCCCAAGTGGGTAGGAGATGTTCATCCTCCACCTGGAGAAGCATCCATGGTCCAGCCCTCTGCTCCAGAGCTGGCAAGTGGCCTGGGAGGTGTCTGCTGAGCTTCCCCAGTGCAGAGAGTTCAGTAAGCCCTGCACAACTGTCAAACTGGCCCCTTACAGGGGAAGGTCTTATAGGAGAGTCTAAGGACACGCTAACATGTGCTCTGTTTGGGGGATTATGGCAGAGTATGTGAGGGTCTCTGGGCTCTGGGGAGGCCTCAGGGTCAGTACCTACTAATAGTAAGGTGGCAACAAAGAGGAAGTTGGTGGTAAGTGTGGTGTATGCAGGCTGGCGCCACACTCAGGCAGAGCAGAGAGCACTTGAAGCCCTGGGGTCCCTTCAGCACCTGAAAGGCTGGGGAACAGGGCCCTCTGGGCCCAGATGTTGGCCCTGCTATCCTGCCACACAACCCTGAGAGAAGGCCTGGGGGCAGAGGACACATGGGGGCTGAGCCCCTCCGCCCCTCTACCAAGGGTCAGCCAGACCCTTGGCTTACTGAACTCAACTGCTTTCCTCTGAAGCTACACACCTTGCCACGGGGCTCCCACTGCCCCTCTGCTGGGTCTGAGGCCTGTGTACCTCAAAGGCCGGCCACCCATCTGCCTCTGTGGCCAGCTATGCACTCCTAGAGGGCCTGACCCCAACCTCACAGCCATGCAGCCCAACACACACTGAACGCCAAGACCGGGAGGGGCCGGTGAGTGCCAATGTCCCCACAGCTGGGCTCAAGTAGGGATACTGAAGCAGAGCCTCACACCATACTCTGGGCCATTCCGCTCCAGTGGCCCCAAGCTGTCTGAGAACGAGGACCCCACATTCTAATGAACCAGAGCCACTGGGGCTTGGGGCAGCTTCTAAAATATTAACTAACACATTGACTGCCACATTAGAAATGTTTCCCCCCCTTGGATCCATGGTATTTTATTAGGTCAAGCACATTAACTGCCATGTGAGTTGTATTTAACTCACACTAGTTTTGAGCTCGGGGCCTCATGAAGCATAGTAACTCACATGTCTATTGATCTAATTAAACACCTGGTCCCAAGGGAAAACAATTTTTTTTTCTAGTGGGCAGTCAATGGGCAAGAGATGTGTGAGTTATGTGTGCTTCACAAGGTGCCAGGTTTAAAACTAGTAAGTCAAACACAACACACATGGCAGTTAATACATATATTAAAAATATTTTATTAATATATAATCCAGGTATAATAAAATTTATCCTTTTAAGTGCTGTTTGGCCTTTAAAGACACAAGTGGAGGTAACATGCCATCCGAACACAGCCGAGGGCCTCACACAGCCCAGGCTCACCAAGAAACAGGCAGCAGGGTCCAGACACGGCACATTTCTCTCCAAAAGTTACACAGGGGTCAATGAAAACTGCAGGCTCTTTATAATGCCAACCACCTCCCAGCATTCTGCCAGTTGTCCAGAGCTCTCCCTTGGGAGCCCAGCCGCGTCCTGCCTCGTGGCCTGCCCAGTCTAGCCTCCCTCTTGCCCTCAGCCCTGTCCTCTCTCTGCCTGTCTCTGGCTGTCCCTCAGCAGATGGCGGCAGCCAAGGGAGCAGGGCCCAGCAGTGCGCTCCCGAGAAAGCTTGTCCCTTTGTCCCTGTCAGCTGTGCATTTAATGTGAGTGCTGCTTGTGGAGTCCTGGGCCCAGGAGGGGGCCCACAACTGCCTGCCTCTCTCCTCCCCTTCTCCTTCTCTGGGCTTGCCCCCGCCAGCCCGCAGGGCGCCATGGCCAGTCCCACATTCATGTAGAGCTCAACTGCTTTCCTCTGAAGCTGTCAGCGTTGATTCCACTACACAACTGATGTGTGAGTGACCACCTACACCTGCCTACCCACCACGCTTGCCCTTGTAGGTCGCCTTTTTTTTGTGTGTGTGGTTTTTGGCCGGAGCTGGGTTTGAACCTGCCACCTCTGGCATATGGGGCTGGCGACCTACTCCTTTGAGCCACGGGTGCTGCCCTGTAGGTCACTTTTGTCCCTCACCTTCATGACCTGCCTCTGATCAGCCCTCTCCCAGTGCCCCATAAGCAGTCTGTTCCAGCCCTCTCCCAGGGCTCCCCACAACTATAGGAGCAGTAGCCTGGCCTTGCTTAGTGCAGCGTTGCCAGCGGCTGCACCTGCCTAGACCCCGGGCTGCTGGCCACCCCAGTCAGCTCCACCTTCTCACAATGACCTCTGCTCATTGGTCCCACAGGTGTCTGCCTCAGTGCCACAGCCTGACATCTAGAGTGGTGCAGGTGGACCCCCCCCATGCCGAGGGGCTGGAACAGACTGCTTATGGGGCACTTGGGGTGCCTGCCCCCCCCACCAGGGACGCTATGCCCAGGGACTGGTGCTGGGTTTGGATCCAGAGGGGACCTTCTGGGGTGGGTAAGCCACCTCCCCAGCTGGGTGAAGATGCCCTGAGGGCTGGGTGGGTGTGGGGCTCCAGGAGGGGAGTAACAAGGTTCAGGGAGATGAGGCACCATACTTGGGGGGCCAGCATCCACTCTCCCAGTCCCCCCATTCTCCTGTGGCCAAACCAGTAGCTCTTAGCACTGTCTTCAGGGGTCCTCACTCTCCAAGCCAAGGTCTTTCTGTCCTCTCACCCGGCCTCAGCTTCCCTTCCTGGCCCCTTGCCTTCTTATTTGTCTTCCCCTTGTTCCCAAAGCCAGGACTTGGGTTCTGCCAGCCAAATGCCCCCTCCACCCTGTGGGGGTGTCCACCTGCCTCCCTGCTGCAATGTGGATGGGGGCTGGGAGGCGCTGTGGCTGCCTCTGCCCCAGGTCCCCATAGCATATGTGCGCGACCCCCCACAGCTCAGAGCCTCTGCTGGGGCCTTATCTAGACTTGCCTGTCAGAAAACTGGCTCCACTGGACAGATGAGAAACTGAGGCAGAGAGCAGCCACACCAGCCCCTGTCCAGCCCCATCTCGGGTCTCAGGCCTCAGCCCCACGGCTCACTCAGCTTTTCAGGCCATGCCAGGCTCTGGGGCACAGGGGACCTGCCCAGGCTTTGCTTTATGCATCTGGTGAATGGGTGTGGACCTGTCAACCTTGCAAAGTTTCTGTGAAGAGTGAGGAAAAGGGCTGCAGGATGCAAAGAGGCTCTGGATATCCTAGCAGACTGGGGTGAGGGTGTTAATGGTGAATAGAAAGGCCCAAGCCTGGAATGCGTGGGGTGGGGCTGGAGGGCTGACATAGACTGCAGAAGGGCTGGGGCAGTGTGGGGTGCAGAGACAGGCCAGCATGGGGGGCTGGCTCCAGGTGGGGTGGCTGTGAGGACTTCCTGGAGGAGGTGACTTTTAAGCTGTGACAGAGGGCACCCTCTGGCAAAGCTCCTGCTGTGTTCTAGAAACTTGGAAGGTAGGGGGTGGGAAGAGGGGCCAGTCGCAGGAGTCCTTAGAAGGAGCTAGTGCGCACACTGGGTTGAAGGAGGACCCGGCCAGCACTGCCATGCCTGCCACCACCTCCAGGCAGCCCCTCAGCTCTGACCATCTTCTTGGGCTCCCTCTGGACCCTCCCCCTGCCCTGACTCTATCCCTTCTCTTGGCCAGTGCCAGTGGGCTGGTCCCACACCTTGTCCCCAGAGGCAGGGGCCCGGGTGCAGCAAGGCAGGGAGGCGGAGGAGGGGGAAGAAAGAGCCGGGGCCTGAGAAAGCCCAGCCGGGCTGATAGGGAGAGATTGGTTTCAGCCGGAGCCGCGGGCCTGCCAAGTCCACATCCTATCGGCGCGGCCTGCGCTTACTCAACATTCATCACTGCTGAACTCGGAAACTTTATCAACGCTAAAGGTTGGCGCCATCTCTGGGCCTGGCCACTCCCGGCCCTCCGATGGGCCTGATAGCTGCTGATAGATTACACGAGATTGTTTCACAGTGGAGAGCCGATTACAAATGCTCCTTGGGGAGGGGGTGCAGACCACGTGGACCGTGGCAGGGAGCCAGGGACGGGGTGGCTGTGGTTGGGGCTTGTCATGGGCACACTTGGGACAGCGTGGCTGAAACCATGGGATGGGGTGAGAGCAGGGCCAAGGCCACATACGTGCTGGGGCAGCTGGCTGAGGCTATGAGTAGAAGGGAGCCTGGGGAGGAGGGAGACAGCAGCGTGGAGCAGCAGGAGCGCCTCTCCCTCCAGATGGGTGATAAGGCTGAGGCGGGGA
This sequence comes from Perodicticus potto, assembly GCA_963574655.1. Classification (NCBI taxonomy): domain Eukaryota; kingdom Metazoa; phylum Chordata; class Mammalia; order Primates; family Lorisidae; genus Perodicticus; species Perodicticus potto. The sequence goes on along the minus strand of CAUYRH010158893.1, from coordinate 63,352 downwards.
GGCGTGGCTATTGGAGGGGGCTAAGTAGCATGGATGGAGGCAGATGGCTTCCCAGAAGGGGCCAGCTCTAGAGCGAGGGGCCAGCTCTAGAGCGACGGGCCCTGCACCCAACCCAAGGGAGACAGCTGCCCACCCATCTCCCTCTGGGGTGGAGGGCCTCCGCTGCCTGGCCTGCACTGGTGCCCTGCTCTCACCCTCACAACCACAGTGACAGGGGCTTTCTGCTCACCTGTCTTACGGATGGCTGAAGCCTGACAGCCCAAGGCCAGTATGGGAAGTCCTAAGAGCCCACTGAGCCCACAGTTTTCATTCACCTCTCTGAGCCACAGCCTGAGAGGGTGGCCACCACCTCCCCTTCCAGGTGGCCTGTGCCTCGGGGATAGGGTTTATACCTGGACCTGGGGGGCCCCAGGTTCCAGAATCGTAGCATGACCCTTAGGTGTCATTCAGGGAGAAAAGAGGCTGTGCCCTCTGGTCAGCCTTTGTCCTGGCTCTCTGGCCAGGTCCCAAGTTGCAGGATGATCCTATTCTGCTGCACAGATGGAGAAACTGAGGCCAAGAGGGGTCAGTGACTCTGTAGGGCCTGTACCCAGACCTCTTGATCTAGGAAATCCTTGTGTCCATGGGGCCCGGAGTGTGCTATCTGGGAAGCTAAGGGGACACTGAGTGCAAATCTTGCTACCCCCTCCCCCTAGCCTGCTTTCTCAAGTACAAACTGGGAGTTAAATCATCAGCCTCTGACTCAGAGGCACAGGAGAGAATGGTGGGCACCAGGCGGGGGGCGGGGACCTTGGGGCTCCTGCTGGGAGGACAGTAGGGTCCTCATGGTGACCCAGCAGGGTGAAGGTGCTTCATGCTGCAAGCTCAGAAAGTGGTAAATGGCAAACTTTGTTATGTGTACTTTTACCACAATAAAACAGAAAATTAAAACAGTGCTATCTCAGAGCCATGGAGCACACAGGAGGTGCTGCATGAGTGCACAGCACTGGTTGGCCTGCCTGTGTGCATCACCCCCTGCCTTTTCTCATCACCAGCTGGGGCTTGCTGGGGTCTGCCCTGGGAGGGGGCTGCTGCATGGCCATGGCATGGCAGGAACCAGATGAGATGACCTGTCCTGAGAATGGCCCCAGCAAAGCTCCACTGCCCATCAGGTTTGGCTCAGCATCCTGGGGTGTCTGCTTCTGCTTTCCACAGCCCAGCAGCCCCTGTTCCCCACAGGTCAAGACTCACCCACACATGGAAAACCCTTCAGAACCACAATGGAGAGTAGAAGTGCCAGGCTGGTATAAGTGCAAAACCCCGACAGTAACATCCTCACAACCCCAAGGGCTCCCTAAGAGGGCACCGAGCTTCAGGAGTTTAAGTGGCAGGCCCAAGGGGACCCTGTGAGTGGTGAGCAGGGACTGGCACCTAGGCCATGCGGCCACGTAACTCCTCTAGTGTGTGCCAGAGCCACATTGACTATGGTCGTCTCAGGCCTTGAGTCACTGGCCTGTGAGAGAGTGGAGGTGACACAAGGCCTAAGGACATAAGCTGAGACTGGCGGGTCAGTAGGTGGTTAGGGAGCCCTGACTCTTGTCTGGACTCCCAGCGCCCACTGTGGTTAGGCAGTGTAAGTGGAGAGAAACCTGGTACACCATGGTTGCAGAGCCCGCCATGAGTTCCTTCAGTCCCCAGGGGACTCATGCCCTGGGCCTAGCCCCTCTGTGACCCTCCCTCCGTGTGGCCAGCAAGGGCACGTGAGGACAGGTATGCCTGTCCCTGAGGCTGGACTGCCATGATCGAGTTGCTGGCATTTGAACTGGGCCCTGCGCAGGACGCACACTGTGGTTCACGTCCCCGGGACAACCTCCTTCCCTGCTCAGACCTTCTGCTCTGCTGTCCCCTCTGTGAGGACACTCTTATCCATGCCTCAGTGTCACCACCTGCCCTCCACCTTCCCCAGCAGTGTCCCTGCAGCTCTGCATCAGAACACCCAGAACCCTCTGGAGGAGGGATTCACTTCTGTGTGTTCATTCCCTTTCCCCACCAGGTCACCCAAGGTGCCAGTCTAGGCCTGGCACCAGCAAGTACTCTGTCCATTTGGAGCCCCTCCAGCACCCTGCTCCTAGGCAGGGAGAGCTCACAAAGCCAACAGGGGGCCAGGCATCGAGACTCCTGCAGGGGTGAATCCCAGCCCTGCGCGGTGATGGGAGCCCTTGCTCTCTGCTGATGACAGACCCCAGTACCCTGGCACTTTCCAGTGCTTTGCCTGGACAGTGCTTATCCTGGAGGCACTGACTTTTTCTTCCAGTTTCCTTTTCTCCTATTTGCTCTGCCTCTTGCGTCAGAGACAGGCACAATTAGTATTTATGGAGCACCTACTGTATGCCTGGCATAGTCCTGAGGGAGCCAGAGTGCCCTCCTGAGAGGGAGGCCAGAGTGAGGAGGACCTACCAGTGAGGCTTGCTGGGCTGGGTCCTCGCCCTGACCCTCATGCCACCAGGAGGGCACCGGCAACCATTTTATGGGGGAGGGGTACTGAGAGCAAAGAGAGGTGCGGGGCCTTGGCCAAGGTGATGCCTGACTCTGGTCTGACAGCCCATCCCCATTTTCTCCCCTTAGATCTCAGCCTAGATCTTCCCTCCTCACCCTCCACTATTTTCCACTTATACACTTTTGAAAGACGCCCATACCTGCTGCTGATTTTCTGTTTGGGAGGCCTATAGCAGCCTACCTCAGCCCCATCTGGCTGACAAGATGCACCATGGGCTTAGAAGATGCAAAGTGGGCTTAGAACAGGATGCAAACCCCCTACAGGTTCCTGAGCACCGCCTACAGACATTTCTCCTGTGAATTCCTAACAATGGAAAATCGGGAAGACCTAGGTTTTCAGAATGTACCATAGCCACACAGAAGGGAACCCTCAGCAGACTTGCTACTGCCAGGGCCTCACCAGCAGGCACAGAAACCATCCCAGGAGGCACACACACTGATCTCCCCCTGTGTTACAGATGAGGGAACAGTGGCTTGGCAAACGTCGTCTGTTAAGATGGTGCCCCATTGCCCGCCTGGCGGGACAGGCTCCGGATGGAAGTCGTCATAGGGAGAAGGACTCAGTCGCAGGAGGCCGCCCAGTCCTGAACTCAGGCTCCCTCTGGCAGCCAGAGCTGGCCACAGTGATCTTGGAAACATCCACATCCCGGCCCCTCAGTTCAGGCGTTGGGGTCTGGGTTCTAAGAATCAGCAGGCCATTGAAAGGCCAGCCTGCCCATCCCCGTGGCCAGGCAAATCAGTGGCCCTGGCAACGAGGGCTACAGAGCATCAGGTTCAGCACTGGGCAGGGGTGGTGGGACCCGCTCCCTCTTTAAAGGCAGCCTGGGGAGGAGGCGTGGCCAGGTTGTGGAGGCCCACCCAGGCATTAATAGCTCAGCCAATCCCTGGGCCTTACTCCTGCTCATTTGCATGCCCCCTTTCCATTGGCTGCCAGCCGGGGTTTATGATGTTGGTGCCCGGGCACTGGGGGCGGGGATCTAGTGGGGCCCAGTTCTGGGGGGCTGTATTCCTGGAGGGCCCAGCTCTGGGGGTCTGGAATCTAGGGGTGCTGTGCTCTGGGAGGGCCCAGCTCTGGGGGGCTAGGATTTGGTGGGGCTGTGCTCTGGGGGCCCAGTTCTGGGGGTGTTGTGCTTTGAGGACCAGTACTCGGATCTAGGCTGAGGGTCTCAGTTCAGGGGGAATTGACTACGGGGCAGTGGGATATGAGCAGCCCGGTGCTGGAGACTTGGACTCTGGGGGAGCTAGACAGCAGATGGGCTCTGGTGCTGTAGGACTGTGGGTGACCTGTCCTAGCTACAGGTCTGCATGGGGAGGGGGGCGGGTACTTCAGCTGCAGGGCAGGCTGTTCCCTTTCTGCTAAGTTTTCTTTAAAATCCATTTATGGCTGACTGGGGAGAAGACACTGCCTGGGTTACACAGCTAGGACGCAGGCACAACTGGGCCTCACACACGTGCCACCCCTCGGTCCCAGCCAGGGATTCTTCCTTCCTGGGGGGGAGGCCTGTTGGGGGCAACTTATTTTTAGCTGCGGCCTGGGGGATGGCTATCTGGGGGCTTTCTTTGCAAAATAATGCTGGTGATAAAGATGACTGCCCACCCTTCCCTTCCAAGCTGGCGGCACCAGCTTCTCCAGCTGTGTGGACCCTGGTGGGCTCATGGGGTGTGGGTGAATGTGCGCTTGCTTTTGTTCTTGGACTTTTGGGTGGGGTGAAATAAGGGAAACAGAACTGCTCAGGGCAGGCAGATAGATAACAGCGGTCAGGGACCCTATCCGCGTTTTTATCACAGTTCCCTTCTCTCTTTCTTTTTTTTGGTTCGAGAGGCACCTCCTGCTGCCCTGGAACGGAGGAGTGGGGACCCCCTCTCTTGGGCCCCAGGGGGAAGGGCTCTGGCCAGCTTAATGCCCTCCTGCCAACATAGCCCAGAGCTCCCGGCAGGAAGAGGGTTAGGACTTGAGAGGCGGCGGGGGGAGAAGCAGATGGTCATGAAGTCTGAGGACACCAGTAGTGGCAGGCAGCAGCTTTGCCCTGCAGAGTGCTCCCACAGAACAACTTGTCAGCAACTTGAAAAGACTCTGACTGGAGGGAGGGCACTGACCTCCAATTTCCTAGAAGAGGGTGGCAGGGTCCTGAGGGGGACAGCTGCTTCCCAAGGGTGGAGTGCAACTGAGAGTTGGCCTCGAGGCTGGTCACCTGCAGAGTGGTGCTGAGTGAATCTGTGCTGGCCACAGCTGGGTGGGACAGAGCTGGGGTGGGGTGGGGTCTGGCAGGGATGGGGAGACTTCAAGGCAGCTGGCCAGAGTCAGCTAGGAGCTGTCAGCCCTTGGCCTGCTGGGGTCACTCCATGCTATACTCACCCATCAGCCTTATTATTTTACGGATGTGGAAACTGAGGTTTAGACAGGAACATGTCCGAGAACCAGAGTGATTGGGGCAGGCAGGCTCTGTGTCCCTGTTGTGTCCTGTGCCACTGGGTCTGGGTGACTCTGACTAGAAGCAGGGCTTGTCCTCCTGGACACCAGGACTAATGTTCTGGAGCCACCCTGGCTACTATGTGACAGGGCAGGGTCCTGAACCATCTGTAAACAGCAGCCATTGTCCAAGAATGTTGGCAGTATCCACAAGGGTGGGCAGCAGGTAGAGAAGGTTCCAGTGAGGCAGACCCAGCCCCAGGGACCCCCAGCCCTGCACAGGACCCCCAAATAGTGCCCACTGCTGCTTCTGGGTTCATTAAGACCTGAATTTCTAACCCAGTTCTCTCTCATCCAAGTCCTCAAAGGCTGAGGATAATGGAACTGCAGTGTCCACTGTACAGATGAGTAGACTGAGGCTGAGGGGGTGTCACATCACTTGCCCAGGCCTTGCTCCTGAACTCCAGTCACTCCATCCAACATGCTTTCCTCCTCCCCACTGGAAATAACTGACTTCCTTTAGAATACTGAAATAAAACCAAACCCTAAAGACTGCAAGAAACTAACTTTCTCACCAAAGAGCCTATTTCCTGGGGGCAGATGAAATGACCGTAAGAAATAAGCACGAAGCAGGCCAGTCTCAGCCCACACCCTGCAGCTCCCAGGATACGGCCCCCAGCAGTAACTTGCCCTCTGTATCTGATTGAGAGAGGTGGGGTGCCCATGGCTATAGATGCCCCAGAATCTCCATCCAAGATAGGGACCAAGACCTCGACCAGGTCTCTAGAGTCCCTTTTGCTCCCTCCCATGCTGTGTGACCTTCCGTGAGTTACTCAACCTCTCTTGAGTTCTCCAAGGCTTCTGGGAAGACAGGAGGCCACAGCAGAGACAATCCCAGGCCTTGCATGCAAAGTGCTCAGGAATGGGAGTACTGCCTAACAATGGCCATCGTTATGATCAGCATTACTGGGGAGTCCCAGAACCAACCAGAGAAGTCACTGCCCACCTGCCCACCTTGTGCCCACTTGGCCTCCTCCCTGTGGGATTCCCACAGGATCTCATTTCTCAAGTGTCACTTAAAAATAAATCCAGAAAGAAGGAAAAATGGTCAGCTGCCTTGTACCTGCTTGGAACCCCAAGCAGCTCCCCTGGTGGATTTTCTGTCATCAAAGGGGTGGCCTGCTCTGGCCACTGCCCCAAGAGACATGGCAGCTGCCTGTGCCCCATCTCCCCTCCTGCACAGTGGGGCCCCTGCCCACCCCCCTATGGCTGCCTCACCTGTCCCTCAGCAGGAGGATTAGCTGCACGCCAGGCCCTAATCGCAGCTAATCGCACCATCAGCGATGGATCTCGGATCAGCTGAAGGAGGCAGTTTTATCCAGACAGACGCAGCAATGGCACCTGAGTCCCATCTGGGCGCTGTCACATGCGGCCATGAAGGCAGGATGGCTGGCACAGGGTGGGAGGCAGGCCAATGAGCCTGTAAGGGCAGGCCCTCCCCTTTCCCAGCTGGCAAGTGGGCGGTAGTGGCCCCCACAAGCTGTAAGCACCTCCTGGGTACTCAGGCGCTGCCCTAAGTACCAGGGAGCCGACAGGGCACCAAACAGGTCAAGTTCCTGCCCTGGGGCACTGCACCCTCTCCACAAGCCCATGAGGAGGGCGCTTGAACCCACTTGACAAGTGAGGAAACTGAGGCACAGACTCGCCTTCCCCTGGGGTCTGATCCTGGGCAAACGGGTCCAGACTCTCAGTTCTGCTGGGAGGTTCAGGAGGACCACCACCCACCAGGTGCTCCCACGTTACTGCTACTCTGCTCTCTCCTGAGCAAAGGTTTGCACCCTGTGCCTACCCAGCCCAGGCCTGGGCACGGTCTCCACACAGAGGCCTCAGTGGTGTGGCCTGGCCTGGGGGTCAAGGGAGGCTGGGAGGGATGGCCAAGGGCTCCCCTCCTGGGCCTCTGCCCCCCCTTCCTACCTTCTTTTTCAAAAACATAATTTATCTGTGTATTATCAAGAAATCCAGACACTTTAATCAGTGAGCTATGAAGTCAGAATTTCCATTCTTATCTTCGGGAGGAGTGGAAATGGGGGAGATAGCGCTGCGCGGATCGCTGGTGGGAATGTTAATGGGTGGAGAGGCTGGGCCATTGGCCACGGCGCAGCTATCTCCTCCATTATCAACGCTGTATCTCACCAACCATCTCAGCGCAGTAATGGGGCCAGTTCAACTTTCCCAGTTATCACAGGAGCTGAAACCTGTGCCCGCCAGAGGCCCGGACTGGGAGACAGTGTGGCTAAGAGACAGTGTGGGGCGGTGGACCAGACTTCAGCCTTGTAGAGCTGCAAGGGAGAGGGGATGGCTGGCCAGCTGGGGCCCTGGAGGGCCTGGGTGCCCACCGACCACCAAAGCTGCACAGTAAGGGGGAGCGAGGTCACTCTGCTTTCTGGGTGTGAACCTAATGCCCAGGAGGGGAAACTGAGGCAGGCCACCTCAGGGTGCCAGGGAGCTGGGGTAGTCCCAGGCCTTCCCGAGCTGTACAGGCCTATGACACACAAGGAGATTAGGTGGTGTAGAGGGAATGCGGGCAGGGGAGTAAACACCTTCTCCTTTTGCCTTGGGGCCTGAAGGGTCTTCTGTGCCCACCAGGATGGGTGTGGAAGCAGGAACCGCATGTGTTTGTGATAAAGAAAGCTGGGTGAGACGACCCTGGTGGGTTCTACAGCTGCATCCTGACCTGAGGTGCAGCTCACCTACCCCAGCCTCACCCTCAAATGTTGCAGGGTTGCTCACATGTCTGCAGGGCTCCACAGTGGATGGGGTCCCAGGGCCCCATAAACACAGTGCCTCCGTCCTAGGGAGGAAGGCACCCCACGTCCACCTGTTCCAGCCCCCAGGGAGTAAAAGGAGAATAAGTAAGGTATGGAATGAGGGTATCTATCACTCAATGACCCTGAGCTGGCCAGAGCCCTGTCCCATGGGTTTGGGAGCTCAGGGACCTGCCTTGGGCTTGCCTGGCCCAGGCTGTGCCAGGCTTGGCCATGGCTCTGGCATCTGTCCTATACCTCTAAGGCCCAGAGAGGGAAGGGACTCATTCAAGGTCACACAGCCAGGGAGAACAAGTTGATAATAGCGCTAGACACTGCCGAGAACCACAGAGGCCTCAGTTTCCTGGGCTTGAAATGAGTCTCCCCAAACCTGCAGGGAGCAGGGAAAGGTCCCTCATAAAAACTAGCACTGTCACCATTGCAGGGCAGCTTCTCCAGCAGGGTTGGGAGCTCAAGCGCCAGTGCTGGGTCTGACCTCTAAACTCTAGGACTCAGTTTCCCCTTTGTGCACTGGGTCTCCTGCAAAGGCTGCTGAAAGCAGGATGTGAAGTCCTGCAGTGCTGACTGCAGTGCTGCACATGAGGCAGGGGCCTAGAAAGTATTCAAACGCCAGCTGTGACCTAGTGGCCAGCAGGCTTGGCCCAACACTGTACACAGAGGCAGCTCAGGCCATGACTGGCAACAGCTTTGAGCCTTGGCCTCTCCTCCGGTTACAGGCTCTAAGCACCTGATGCCAGAGGAGCCCAGGCATGGCTCAGTGAGCAGCACAGCCTCCTTACCCTGCTCTGGGGCTGAGACCCTGGGTATTGCCGTGGGAAAGAGCCCTCTCCCTGCTCCCTGAGTGGGACTCGATGGGGAATCAAGGCAGGTGGCTGTGACAGGTGCAAGTGCCCAGGGCAGATCAGGAGCGCTGGGGTCTTGGAATCAGATGCCAGGGGGAACTAGAAAGGAGCAGGCCCAAGGGAGACGGGGTGCTGCAGATACCCGGGGGAAAGAGGCAGTTGGGGAAGTGGTGCAATGGTCCCCTCTGCCTCTTTACTTTGATTTTGTGACAACATAGAGCACACAGGGACTTGACCCAGGCTGTGGGTCAGGTCCTACTAATCCTCTGCCCTGGAAGTGGGCATCACTATCCACTTCAGGGCAGGAAACCAGAGCTCAAGGGAGTCACATGACTTAGAAGGAGACTAAGCACCCTCAGGCCCAGCCGGTGCCCCACCAGTCCCTACTCTGCAGATATGGAAACTGTGGCTCAGAGAAGAGAAGTGGCCCATAGCCACAGAGTCTCAGCCATGACTCCAAGGTCCCAGCCTGTCCTCAACGGTGCCTGTCCATAGGGCAGGAGGCCCCTGGGTTCAGAAAGCCCACTGGGCTGTCCCTTCCTTCGTAGGAAACAGCACAGCTGCCAGTTCTGAGGTCCTGGGACACAGGTAGCCAGCCTGGGAGTTGGGCAAGGCTTATGCCAGCTGCCCCACTCCCAGTCCGCTATTCTCTAGCAAGAACATCACTTGTGTGCTGTGTGATGTAGGTATAGCCACCTACCCTCTCTGAGCCTTCATTTACTTGTGTGCAAAACGGGCTGGGAACCTTATCCCAGGTGGGTGTCTGGAGAGTTACAGGAGGGGATACCTGCAATGTGCTTAGCAGATAGGAACATGCAAGATGCTCGGCTGACATAGGCTGGTGGGTCCCAGTCCCCATCCAGCCCTGGGGCAAGGGATGGAGGGACCAGGAGTGTAACAACCACAGAAGCTGCACTAGCCCTAGCACCCAGTGTAGAGGTGGGAAAGTGGAGGCTCCAAGCAGCTACAGGCAGCGGCCCAGGGGAGGCAGCTATCTGTCTAACCCAGCTCTGGCCAAGGTTAGTTGCCACATTCTTACCTTAGCAGGGCCACTGCCTTCTCCCAGAAAGGGGCCATGAAGGAGGGAGAGGAAGGAGGGGAGGACCCCAGGCTTGAGGAGCCCCAGGGATGGCACAGGGCAGGACATGGGGCTGGCTTTGCCCACCCGTGGGATCCACAGACCCAGCTCCTGCACCACACAGACTTGGGCATGTCACCACCTCCCAGGGTCTGAGTTTTCTCACCATAAAATGGGCTGACCAACACTGACAATGATCTTAACGGCAGGTAAGATACCTGGGCAGGAAGAGGACAGATGGGGCTGGGGCGCCAGGGTGTGCCACAGCCAGGGAGAGTCCCACTGCCCTTCAACGGCAGCAGACACTGAAATGTCCGGCCCTCAGGGCTCCTGGCTGAGTACCAATAATGCTACAGCTCCATGACAATCAAGCCCACCAAGGACCTGACCCCAGGACGACACCTGACAGTTTGCATCCAGGACCTCACGCACCCCACACAAAGGCGAGGGGGTATTCTTCTTAGTAAACCCCCACTTATAAAGCAGAAACTGGGGCATGAGAGGAGCCACTTGCCCCAGGGTCACAATGAGGCACAGCTCCTGTCCCCACCCCACCCACAGGCAGTCCCCTGCAGTAGGGTGGTTGGTCTGCAGCCCAGACTTGGGGGACGAAGCTCTGGTGCAGGGGATGGGGGTCGGGAACCGGGGACCTCTCCCCGCTATACTCAGCCTGTTCAATGGTCCTGTAGACAGCCCCAACCCAGGTCCCCACCCCGACCCAGGACTCTGGGCCTGGTCTGGAGGGCTGCTGTATGTTAAGCACCTACTGGCCCTGCTTGAATCTCAGCACAGCTACGCAGAAGGGGCCTGCGCTAGTCCTGTTCCATGGATGAAAAAACCAAGGCTGGGAATAGGGACGATGCTGGCTGTGGCTACTCATCTAAGAGCCAAACCCACCATCTCCGCCCTGGATTCTTAAGTCAGGTTCACGAGCTGAAGAAGACCAGACCTCTCCCAGATACAGACCCCCACCCACTTTCTCCTGGCCAGAGGCAGGATTCAAGTCCCAGCCTCTCAGGACCTTCTTGTCCTCATTTAAAAAATGAGGCAATAGAGTTGGCATGCCCAGTGAACCAATGGGCAAACAGAGACAGAGATGGGCACTGCACTGAAATACTGGGGCTCCTATGAGGCGCCACCAGGCTGCTTGCCTGCAGAGGCCCTGCTCCTCCTGACCTACTTTCCAGGCTGAGATGAGCCCCCTGCCCTCCTGGCCCTGCCAGCTACAGCTGGGGACTCTTGCCGAGCCCCTTCTTTCTCACCCAGGAGGTCCTGGGGTCCCATTACTGGGTTGCTGGGCCCCACAGCCCCCAGTTGGTGCTGGCTTAGTCCAGACCCTTCCAGAGTGTGGGTGGGAGGTAAGAAGGTGAGCAAAGGCAGCTTCCACAGGACCCACCTGGCCCTCCCCTCTGACAAGCAGCATGCCAGGGCTGGGTAGCAGGAGGGGAGGGTTAGTTAGTCATGGGGCAGCACCAGGGGCCACTCTTGATTCCCACCACAGTTCCTGTAGCCAGGGGCTGTGGACCACAGGGTTGGAGCCCACAGGCGTCTACATGCTGGGCTGTCCTGGGAGACAGCATGGGAAGAGGGACTTCTCTGTCTCAGATAAGTTGGAAACCACAGTTCTGACCCCACCAACTGACCATGAAGAGATAGAAGAGGAGGGAGGGGGGAAGAAGGGAAGAAGGGGAGAAGGGAAGGAGGGGAGGAGAAAGAGGAAGGCAGTGGCAGCTGTGTCAGGGAACAGGTGTTTCCCTTTGACTCACAGAAATGCTCAAGGGGGCAGGTGCTACCATCATTCCCCTTTTTGCAGGTGGAAAAACTGACGCTTATGTAGGGCAGGCCAGGTCCCTGGTCCCATGGCTAATAAGTGGCAGATATGAACAAGCCATGTCTATTTCATTCCCTTTGTTCATTTATCAGAGTTCCAGTGAGCCCACTATGGGAGCAGGACAGACCCAGCCTGCTCTCAGGGGGTTCTCAGGACTAAGAAGAGCCAGTGATGGCACAGATGGTGACAGTGGCCAGCCAGGGGCTCTGAGCACCCAAGCAGCCATGCAGAGGCCGGCAGACCAGACCATTTGTGAGACTGAACAAAGCCAGAGAGAAGTCACCAAGTCTCAGCTTGTACACAGGCCCTGATGAGGCACTTGGCCCTTGGAAGAGCTGGCTTTCCTCCTCCTCAAGGCCATACACAGTTTGGGACTTGGAGGTAGCTGAGTTCTCACCCAATAGTACAGCTGAGGACCTGGGACCTGAGCGGGTAGGATGTGCCCAGGGAACACAGCCAGGAGGAGGGAGTGCTCATTCCTAGGTATTGGTGCCCTGGGTCCTGGGACCGTCTTCACTCCAGGGCACTGCTGCCTGAGAGAGCCATCAAGGAGCTCAGGAGAGTGGATGTGTAGCTGTGGCCTCAGTTTTCCCTTCTGTGAAATGGGGACAGGAGCCACTGGGCACCTCCAGTATGGTCCAGGGGCAGGGTGGCCGGGCTGGCCTGCACACAGGCCCAAGCCGGGGTCCGTGGGGTTGGTGATACCAATCGGTAAGGCAACAGCTGCCTCCACAAGGAGGTCTGTCGATGGCAGATAGGCCGGCCGGGAGTATTATTCACAAGCCCGTCAAGCCCGGGACGTCTGGTTGGCATAGAAACAGGAGATAAGGGGCACAATTAATGGCATCACATTCCCTCCTCCTTTCTTCCCCAACTGACCCATTTAAATCCCTGGCGAGCTCGGTGCCATGTTGGGTTCCTGGTGACCTCCGGGGAGGGGCTGGCGGGCCCGGAGGTCCCAAGCCCCAGAGAAAGGCCAGCTGAAGCCTCCCTAGGGGCTGCCCCTGAGCAGGAACATCTCAGAAGGAGGCTGCCAGCCAGCTGGCAAGGCCAGGACTGGGGGAAGACCCAGGGGCCTCTGCTCCCAAGGCCCATTTCCTAGATGTGAAGACTGAGGCCTGGGGGCAGGCAGAGGCAGGAGGATGGTGAGAAGGGGGTGATGTTCAGCGACACACTGGGTAAGAGCACAGCCAGGACCCATCATTTCTGAGGGGAGAATCTTCTCTGTGGTTCACTTTTCCCAGATGAAAAACAGTGATAAAAATAGGACTTGCTTTAAGTGAACACAGAGCTGGCCCAATGTGGCTCCCCACGTATTAGTTATTATTAATATTACTAGTAGAGTCAAATGGGTGAGCTGTTGGTATTCCCTGAGGCCCAGGAGTGCAGGAAAACCACCATCAGCCGGGAGCCAGGGTAAGTCCCCACACCAGCTCCAAGGGGACAAGAGTTTGGGCTCCAGTGTCCCCAGAGCCCTGCTGGAGCACAGGTTCAGGGGCAGGGGCTGTGAGAGTCCCTCCCAGTCTCTGATTCCCAGGACTCTGCAGTTGACCAGGGCTAAGGCCGGCTTAGGGCAGGACTCACACCCCTGCTGACCCTTGAATGGCAGATACTCGACACCTGTTTTTCAGAGAGTGAAAAAGGATGTGGAAGTAGCTTGCCCAAAGTAGCTGGGGGCACAGGATGTTGAAGTAGCTTGCCCAAGGTGGCTGAGCACTTTGGGTGGCAGGGCTACTGAAGCCCTTTCCAGCATTCCCTGCCATCACACTGCAAGGTGGTCCCTGGACTTGACCCATGGGGCCTCCCACACTGGGAAGGGAAGTGTGGACACTCTGTGCAGACAGCCCCTCTTATGGTCGTAAAGTACCTCAGAGACCACCCCACTGTCCTCCAGGACTAGCCACACTCTCTCTGTACCTGGAACTGGAAGGGGCCCCTGTCAGGCATGGCCAGCACTGTGACTGGCCTTGTGGTGGGCGTGGGTGCTGGAGAGAGCAGGCAGGTGCCTGCTTGGAGTGAATTAGTCATCCTGTGGCCACCAATAATTTGTTGAATCAAACTCTGAGAATGTGTGAAAAACGCCCTCCCCTGAGATGGAGCATTGGGTTGGGGGGGGGGGATGGCAGGAGAACCCAGCCAGCCTGGTTTCCGTTGGCATTTGGGACATGTGGGCTCCCAGTACTTTCAGTCCCACTTGGGGGCTCCCAACAGCCCTGGGGACTTATTCCTGACTGGGCCTTTTGGGAAGGAGCCTGAGGTTCTATCCCAGTCCCCACCCCCAACATCTGTGCCCAGGTGGGTCTCAGTCCCCTTTCATTAACCTTGGCCTGAACCTCTCCTGGTCTCCTCTCTGGGTACAGTGCTGAACCCCTTTGATCCCCCCCCCCACACAGTGTCACATGCCTTGCAGCCCTTCACTCCCCTGGCTATAACCAGGAATCATTGCCCCATTTATCAGAGGTGGAAGCTGAAGCCCTTCCCTGATCTGACTCCCCACTCTGCTCTCAGGCCTGCTCCCCAATTCACTCACCAACCTCTTGCTGGCTATAGAGAAGTGTCTGGGGCCCAGCGCTTACATATAGCCAGTGCACAGACCTTCCCTCCTGCTTGGGGAACCTGCTCAAAAAAGGCATCAGCACAGCGGGTTCCCCCCAAACAGCCCCAGCCATGGAAACCACCTTGATATTTTCTCTTTTAAGAAAACTCTGAGCAGGTTGCACCTGATACTTGCAGGGAGCCAAAGCCCAACATGATTCATGGGGGAAAAACACCCTCTCCCCTTCGGAGGTGACAAGCCACCTCTGGCTGTCTTGCACCATATTAAAGGAATCAAGGCGGGGCGTCCTCCCTCCCCCAACCTCCTGGTGGGGCAGTCAGTTTTCTTCCTTCCTGACAGGCTGTACTGCCAGCCACAGGGCACGGATCAACTTCTTGGGAATTAAGTGTGTTTGGGGAGCAAACTCCAGACAGACCAGAGCCGGACGGCTGCTTCCCCCAACCCCCTCGCGTTCCAAGGCGCCCGCTCGCCAGGCCGCCACGCCCCCGCGCTGCAGTTGCCTCGAACCTTGCCGGGCCTGGTGGCCGTAGATAAGGCCTCTTATCGCCCTTGGCAATCGCCATCGGCCCGACAGGGCTGGTGCTTATCGGATCTCACATCGACCAGGGCGGGAGGAAAGCTGGCGAGTTGAGGGGCGCCGGGGGTCTCGAGCTGTGCCCTGCCCTGCGCTCTGCGCCAGCGCGGCCCGGCCTATCGTCTCAGCCATCTGGCCGGCCAAGGCCGCTCTCCCGCCTCGCCCTCCCTCCCCGCCCCCTCCCGCTCCCACGTTTGAAGTTAATAAATGGAAGCGCCTATCGCAGCCACCATCAGTTGCGCGCCTTATCAGCGCGGCACATCTATCTCCGCGCGGAACAAAAGGCGCACAGAGGCGCGGGCAGCTGCGCCCCAGCTTTGATGGGGGCGGAGAGGGGGGTGGCCCGACCCAAAGTGCTCCGCCCCCTCCCGCTGCACCCACAGCTCGGCCGCAGGTGAGGCCAGGGCAGGCGCAGGCCGCAGCAAGGGCCGCTAGCGCAGCCGCTGGCAAAGGGCGGCAGGGCGCCGCCGCTTGGTGACAATCAGCCTTCGCATCTTAACGTGCTGAGATCTGCCGAGGGAAGGAGGTGCCCAGGGCCTGCAGCTGCAGGGAGGGTCCGGGCCTGCCTCCTAGGTCTGGCCCCTTCCCCTGCCTGGGTACTGGAGGCGTAAGAGTAGACTTGGAGGTCTGGGTCCCAGTCTGAGTCCCAAGTGAGGCTCAGCCCGACCAGTTGGGTTGGGCTCTCGCTGGCTCTTGAGCCCTTATCAGCGCTGGCAATCGGTTCCCAACCTGCGATCTCCCTGCCTGCGCTATCTGCATTTCTCATCACTCTGACACACACACACACACACACACACACACACACACAACCACACGGAGGCACACAGGGGAGGAGGGGAAAAGAAACCAGAGAGCCAGCGCAGACCGGGACCTGTGGGTGGTTTTTAATACGAGTTGACATGATAGAAGGCGACTTTCAGAAAATGGGTCCCGGGTGCATTGGGGGAGTTGGGTTAGGGGAACCTGGATTCATGCCTGCGTCCCCCCAACCAGAGACTTCTCACAGGCGAGCCCACATGGGGTGCTGGTGGCAGTGGTCATGCAGGCAGAGAAGGCAGTGCCCTGGAGTCTGGGAATGGGCAATTCCTGGCGGACAAGGCACAGATGACCTGCCAGTTTGGCCTGGAGGAGGAGACCCTGGGAGGAAGCTCTATGCCTGGCCCTGGTCTCGGAGGCACAAAGTTATTAATGACGTAGGGTGAGGAGGGGTGCTTCTTGTGTCCTCACTCCCCAGAGTGGCCCAGCAGCCCAGTGGCCCCAAGAGCATGGGGCACTCCTTCAGGGGCACTGGCCAAGCGGACATGCAGCCTAATTCTGCGGAGAACTGCTCTTGGGCTCACTGGCAAGAAACTGGGCCTGGGCCAAGAGCCTGGGCCGCCTCCCTGACTGTGAGCAGCCCCCCTGGATACCAGGGAGTGACTGTGGGCATCTGGAGGCACTATTTGCTGCTCATGCCATCTTGGTCAGGACGCTAGGAAAGCCAGGAGAGGGCAGGGAAGACTTGTGTTCAAGTCAGCGACGGAGCTCCAGGGTCCCGGTGGCTGGGGCCAAGTGCAGGGGCTGCAAGAGCTGCACACCAGCTCCCCCCAGCCATGTGGTTCTGCAGCCAACACGGGTGGCAGTGGAGTGGGCTGCCACTTACTTGGCCAAGCTCTCCACACCAGGTATCCCCTCTCCCCAGGTCTTTCTTTCTCCCTCTAGATACAAAGCCTGGGAGAGTCAAGCAAGAGATAAGATCACAATTTCAGCCCGTCCCGACAGAGCGATCTTATCAGGACGGGACTTGCAGAATGGAATATTTTAAACTTTATCTGAGCTCAGATCGGGGCCGCCCTATCGCCGCACCATCTCGGAGATGCGGGGGAGGGGCAGGCCGCGAGGTGGCCGCGCACCGCCCAGGCCGCGCCCCCAACTACCTTCCTCCCAGCCCTCTGGGCGGCAGCCCTTCTTGGGCCGGACCCCGGAGCCCGAGCCGACGCGGGGGCCCGGCCGGTCGGCGGAGATTAGGTGACGGCGCGCTTGGCACACAGAGCGGGGGGCGCGGCGCGGGGTGAAGGTCGCCGGCGCTCGAGGGCAGAGCGGGGCCGGGAGGCCGTGCGGGGGCGGCGCTCGGCAGCGGGGCCCCGGTGGGGGTCGGGGGGGCGGCGGGCAAAGTTTGACTCACGCTTGATCTGCCGGGGGTTGCTCTGTTTTCTCCTGGACATGTCTCCGGCGCCGCGCGCCTTCCCGGCGGCCGCCTCTAGCCCCTGGCGGGCGGCGGCGGGCGGCGGGGGCGCGGCGGGGCCGCGGGGCAGCTCATGCCCCCGGCCCCCGGGCTCCGCGGCCGCCCCAGTCCGCGCCCCCAGCCCGCCGCGCCTGGTCCGGGAGTCGCCGGTGTCAACGCGGAGGCCTGAGGCCACGGCCCAGCGCTGCGGGCGTGCAGACTGCCCGCGGGCCGGCGGGCGGCTGGCTGGTCCCGGCTCCTCCACTCCCGCGCGGACGCCGCGCAGCTCGGCTTTTCTCAATGGAGCCCACGGGCTGCGAGCGGCGAGCCGGCCGCCGCGGCAGGGGAGCGGCGGGCGGGCGGGCCCATCAGGGGGCGGGGCCTGCGCGGCGCCGGTCTCCTTTCGCCCCGCCTCGTCCCCGCCCCCGGAGCCCTGGCCCGCCCGCCGGGGCCTCTCGCCCGCCCCCAGCCCTGCCCCAGGCGGCCTGGACTTCCCCTCGCTGGTCCCGCCTCAGGCCCCGCCCGCCTGGGCCTTCCGCACTCCGGCCCCGCCCCTGGCTCTGGGCAGATTCGCAGCCTCCTCTCTTCCTTCGGCTCTGAGGCTGTGTCCCCAGGCCGGCCGGGACTCGGCGACCTACCCCGTCCCGCTACCCAGCGGTTCCCGGTCCGGCTGGGCTCAGTCGTCTCTGCTCCCGCCCCTCGGCACCAGCTCCGCCCCCAAAGCTGACCCGACCTGGTTGGGCCCTGAGACCCCCTGGACCCCGCCCACGACGCTCTGGCCCCGCCTCTCCGCTCTGTAGCCCCGCCCGCCTCCGCTCTGTAGGCCCCGCCCTGGACCCCAGCGCGTGGAGGACTGGGAAGATCTGGTCGGAAATCTCCCGGCTTTACCCAGACCTGGGTGTAGGGTGGTTTCAGGACCGTGACTTCAGACTGAGACTGCGATGATAGCTCAGACCGGCTGGAAATAGGGCAAAGGGTGCGGAACCAGCAGCCCTCGGCATTGTCCTTTGGTACCTCTCTCGTCGCTGGCCGGGGGAACCTCTTCAGGGCAGCCCTCTGGAGGCCGGTGAAGGACGAGCCTAGCGATGTCCCGGGCCACATTCCCTGTCCCGCTTGGAACAGTTCAAGGCAGCTGGGCCCCTGGAGGCAGTACTGTCTGCTCCAGTCCCCAGAAACGAAGAAAGTTGTGGATCAGGGACTGGCTCAAGGTCACACAGCAGCCAGATGGTTTTATTATCATTTTATTCTATTTCTTTTACAGACGGGGTCTCACTGTCGCTGAGGCTGGAGTGCAGCCGTGCAGTTGCGGCTCCCTGTACCCTGAAGCCACCTTCCCATCTCAGTCTCACTGGCTGAATCGTATATTATTTTGTTTTGACATTCTTGGTTTTCATTTAATGCCTGCCCCCTCTCTCCATATTCATAAGAAGCAAGCGTTAGAAGGGTCCAGGGGCTAAAAGGAAGGAAGGCCTTGGCAGAGAAGATGCCTATGCCCCATCACACGATCATTCCCACCAACATCCCAGGCCAGGGTTGGTGAGTGCTGTATGCTCTGCTGAGACCTCATCTCATTCCGACTTCTGTGCCCTGTGCCCAGCTCTGTGGCCAAGGAGAAGGGGAAGAGACCCCCAGAGCCCAGCTCTTTTGCCTGCCCCAGCCACCACCCTCAGGAAAGGCCACAGTGCAGGGGAGTGGCAGGGAGCACAGCAGGCTGGGGTCGCCCCAATCACCCATCTGTTGAGACAGGAACTCTGGGGTCAGGAGGCCAAGAGATTGACCGAGAGTCATGTGGCTGAGGGTCAGCTTGTCTTGGTCTCTGCCCATTGCCCTACCTCAGCTGCTCTCTGGGGAGGGTGGCCCACATCTGACCAGTTCATGTAGTCCTGGGTCCCCAAAATGTTTGTCTGCTGTGTGAAGCACCCTACCTGTCTGGGGTTCCTACTAGGCCTTGCTCCTTACCAAAGGGAGGCCCCTCTACAGGATAGGACCTTGGAGCAGGGGCAGATCCCTGGAGGAGGTGGCCTTGGGCTGGCACCTGTGCTGGGTCTGAGGCTCCCAGGCTGGCACTGCTGGAAGGCCAGAGATCTGTGTTGAGGTGGATTTGTAGAGTCAGCAGGAGGAAGAGAGCCTCGTCCATTAATTCGTGATGTCTGTCCAGGCTGCTGGAAGGCCAGAGATCTGTGTTGAGGTGGATTCGGCGGGTCAGCAGGAGGAGGAGGGTCTCGTTCATTAATTTGTGATGTCTGTCCAGAAGAAGATGGATGTTACTTTGGCCTCTTTTTGCCTGACCTGATTTGTTTCTATGATCCCATGTATAGATGTATAAAACTCAGGCTCTAGGAAAAAGATCACCCAGCGACTTAGGAGCAGGTAGAGGGTCAAAAACAAAGCCTGTGGACCCAGCACCACCATTTGTGGGGACCTGTGCAAGATGAGAATAGGAGAGTGTGGAGCTGCATGAGGAACTTAAACATCCCAGGGCACAGGAAGCAGAGTGCCAACCAAGCTGTGCCCCCCACAGGCCCCCCAGGCCCCCTGTTGAGCTAGGCCAGGGCTGTTTCTGGAGCACAGTCCTCCTACACTCTGTCTCTCCACCTGCCTGGGAGGGGGGTGTTATATAGACGAGGAGCTGCAGCTCGAGAGGGGAGAATGATGGCTTGGCACACACCACTGCAGCTCAAGGAGGGAGTCTACTGATCGTGACAGGCTTGAGGGAGCCCAGAATTGGAGCAACCACTTCTGCCTGGGGAGGCCAGGGAAGGCTTTCTGGATGAAGTGACATTAGGTGGGACTTGGTAGGAGTCTCTGCTCAGGTAGGAGAGGAACAGCAGGGTATGGGGTCACTCCAAGGTGTCCAGGCCGAGCCCACCAGGGCATCTCCACTTCCACAAGCTACCCACTGCAAACTTTAATTTCCATATGTCTGTGAAGTGTGCCGAGATTCACATTCAAAGTCATCAGTGCGGAAAACAGAATTGCATTTAAAATGCATTCTGCACTGTCACCGCCCTGGGCCCCTAGGTCCCCATTGGGGTTATCTTCTGCTCTCTGGATTTGAGCCATCAGAAGCTGCTGGGGTCCCCACCCTTATAACGGGCTCCCTGGAGACCTTCCTGGGAGGCACCAAGGGTGCCCAGCCCAGGAACGTCCACTGTGGAAAGTCCCGTCCTGGGTACCCACTCAGGGGCAAGGTCATTGTCACAGCATCACTTGCACTTCCTGGGCCCTTTTTGGGAGCTGGTCTGAGTTCTTTTGGGACTTCGTGCAGACTTCTGAAGGTTATGTCTCCCAGGCTGGAAGTGGCAGAGTGGGGACATGTAAGAAGTGCTGTCATGGTGGTGGCCCAGAGGCCCCTCCTCATGAAAACGATCTCTGTCTGAAGAAGAGCAGAGCCCAGAGCAGTGGGGGTGCACAAGGGAAAGCAAGGCCAGCACAGACAGGAGCCCGGGCTTATCACAGAAGGACACATGTGTGAGCCAACACGCTCACAGTTCCTCCTGCCGTGAGAGGCTCAGGGCCCCAACTCTGTGTTCTGTACCCTTGTATTGGGGGCCCACGGAGGAGCCACTCAGGGTGGCCTATGAGGCTCCCCAGCCTCGCCTCCCTGTTCCTACGTCAGTGCTCAACTCTGGGTTTGGGTACGTGTAGGACAGTGGCCACCAGCCACTAAAAATCACACTGGTGTATTGCCTGCAAGCCACACCAGGTCAACATGAGTTTCGCACAACCCTCTGGGGTGGGGGCTCCAGTCATACCACATTATAGAGGCAGAAACCAAGGCTCAGAGTGGTTGAGCTACTTAGTGGCAGAGCTGAGGTGTCACCCCAGGAAAGCACCATCCAGAGCCCAAGTTCTTATCCCTGGCTGGAGGTAGGCAGAAGCAGGTTAGACCCTGGCCCTGCCTCTGGGAGGTGGCCTGGGCATCCTCACACCCCAAGCTCCTGGCTCCTGTCCTGGTCTCTGCCCTCTGCCCTGCAGACTGGCAGCATGGACCTGGCTCCACGATGGGCTTGTGCCCAGATGCCCCAGACTAGGAGGGGGCTTGTGTAGCACCTCCCATATGCTAGGCCCTTCCCTGGCTGTTGGATTGTGACTCAGAGAGCTACAGAGTGCTTCAGAACTCCAAAGGGACCTTGAAGGACAGGGGATAATCAAGGAAGGGTGATGGGAGAAGGGCACTTCCAGCTGAGGGAAGAACAGGTGCAGATGCTGGGGGATGGTTTTGGGGGGCTGAGAGTGCCTGGGGCTGCTGCAGCTGGGATGCACCCCAAGGTCTGGCCAGATGAGGCCTCTGCATCTCGGTTGCACCTGACTCCTCTACATGTTCCCCACAGTGTTAGTGATGTGTCCTCAGGGCTCTAAGGTGCCCTAACACACACTGCCAGCTCACCTCGTCCTTCCTTGCCCACTGTGCACCACCCTAGCTGGTCCTCCAGTGCAGGTGGAAGCCAGTGGGACCTTCCCAAGACTGTGCTAACCTCAAGCTGTCCTGCCCTGCCTTAATCTTTGAACCTCCCTGTATGTGGATCCAGGCATCCTGTGGCCACAGGGCCTTTGCACAAGCTGTTTTAAGCTCCCAAGTACATTCTTACTGCCCATTGCCTGGCCTGGCCCTCTCACCTCTCCTGAGAGAATCCCCTGCCTGCCCCAGACTAGGGGAGACCTCTCTGTTCCTACCTGTGGGCAGGCCCAGATGCCCAACACTCAGCATTTGGCACTGGACATCTTACCACAGCATTGTCAGGCTCAACGTCATGGAGGGGCCTTGCTGAGCTCGGACATCTGTCAATGCAGCCTGCTCACAACAGCTCCTGAGGGAGGGACTGGTAGGGTTCCCATTCACCAGATGAGTTAACTGAGGCTCAGAAAGGGAAGTCACTTGCTGGAAGCCACACAGCAGGCCAGTGGCAGAGCTAGAGTTGCTGCAGGAAACACAAGCTTTGGGCTGGCACTGGCAGCCACATCTGGGGAAGGGGTCCCAGGATCTGTGCTGGCCCCTGTCTGGCCAGGCCTCCCTCCCAATTCCCAGGTTCTCAAGCCACCGGCAGACATGCCAGGGACTGTCCTGACATTTGTCAGCGCTGGCTCTGTGAAGGGTTTAATTAACTTCCTGTTTCAATGGAGGGATAATGAGTTTTAAGCACCACGTGACTCAATAAGGAGGTCAAACAGCAGCGCGGATGTCAAAATAAATTAAGTGAGGAATTGGGAGGCTGGAGCGGGGGTTCTGTAGGCTCCTAGGTGCTGTGGGGGCCATCCCTCTCTCCGGCAGGCCAGCTGCTGCCATGGCAGCCCCATCTCCGCTGGGGCCAGGACTGGCCTGGGGCCCCACAGTCCCGACTGCCAGCAGCTCTCATAGGCTCACCCTCTGACAGCCGCAGACTGTCATTGGGTGTAGGCTAGGAGGACAGTCATGCCCTTCCCAAGTGGGTCCCATTGACCAGGCCGGGCAAGGTGACACTAGGCATGGGCAGGAAGTCTCACCTGGACATTTCCTAAACTCTGAGACTGGCAACATCACAGACTTGTCTCCGAGCTCTCTCCTCTCCCTTCCCCCTTCCCTCCCTCCGTTTCCTCCCTCCTTTTCTTTCCTCCCTTCCCTCCCTCCTCCTGTTTCCTTCCTCTTTCATTCCACCCACAAGCATGTTGGGGGCCCCCCTCTTGGCACCGAGATCTACCAGTGAACAACACACATATGCCACTGTGCGTCGGGAGGAGAAAGAAGGGACAGAATGGACGATGGACAGTGGACACATTAGAAGGAAGGAAGGAGAGGCACTGGGGCGGGGTTTGCCACCTTGCAGGGGCTCTGGAGAGACTCCACAGAGAAGGTGACACTCCGGAGAGCCGGAGGAAGGGAGAGGGGTGTGGCCCAGGCTGAAGCCTGTGTGTGGCCCCAAGGCAGGTTGTGGGCTTGAGCTCAGACCTCCCCAGCCCAGGTGAGGCCAGAAACCCTTACGCTCTCAGCCACAGCTCTGGGGGCTGTTAGCAAAGGACAAGTGTGACAAAACACTGGTGCTCAGAAGCAGCTCAGAGCTGGCGCTGCCAGGTGGACAAGGAAGCACATTTCCTGTCTCTCCAGCCAGAGCAAGATTCTCCAGGGAAGAGGTGACTCCAGAGAGCACAGTGAACCTACCACATGCCGTCAGATCTCAGCAGGGGCCAAGAACATCCAGTAGGCTGTAGACCAGACCAGAACCTCCCAGGAGAGTGGGGAGCTTTGTCCACAGCAGTCGGCCACGGCCAGAGGTCTGTCTGAGGAGTTTTAAGAGAATTGTTCTGGGGAAGTGCTGTCAGATTAGACGTAAGGCGGCCCATGGACCCCCAACCTTTAAAGGAGGGGAACAAGGCAAGAGGGCTGCTTAGCCGGAGCAGAGAGAATAATGCTGCTGGAACGGAGATCACTGAGCAAAGCTCACGGCACCAGGGGTCACTTTCAGAGGGCAGCACTGGGTCCAAACCAGCAGCCTCTGCGTGGGTCTGGCTGGATTTCGGAAGCACTCTGAGCAGTGACGGCTGTACATCATACTCTCCACTTCCCTGACAGGAGCATTGAGAGTGTCTGTCTTATGCCACGTGTCCTACCCCACACGCCCTATGCCATGAGGCAGAAGTATTCTTTACGAGGAATTACCCAAGGGACCTTGCCACTTCTGCCCTGACCCAGATGGCAGGACCCTGGGCCTGAGCATGACCCCCAAATAGGATGAGATTTCTAGGAAGGTCTTAGGAGGGGATAAGAGTGTTTTGCAAGTGGGAGGAATATGAATAATTTATGGGTAAAGAGCAACTTTGAGGGTTTTAAAACATGGCTCCCAAATTCTGCAACACTTCTCCCATGGGGAGGTCAAACTCAGGTGCCTTCTTGCATCTGGGGTCTGTGGCTGCCTGACCAGCAGAGTATGGTAGAAGTTGCCGCACCAGCTTCCAGCCCTGCCCCTGCAGAGGCCAGTGGCTTCCACATCCTGTCTTTGGAGACTTTATATGGAGACAGAATCTCACTTTGTTGCCCTCAGTAGAGTGTTGTGGTGTCATAACTCACAGGTACCTCAAACTCTTGAGCACAAGTGATCCTCTTGCCTCAGCCTTTCAAGTAGCTGGGACTAATGGTGCCTGTTACAATGCCTGTTTATTTGTAGAGATGGGGTCTTGCTCTTGCTCAGCTTGGTGTCAGGCAATCCACCCACCTTGGCCTCCCTGAGTGTTGGGATTACAGTTGTGAGCCACCACATCCAGCGAGGTTTTCAATTTTGGAACTCAGCCACCATGCTGTGAGGAAGCCTAAGCAGGACATGGCCACAGTGGGGGCCAACAGCCCTGCTGAGGGCCCAGCTGACACACATGTGTGTGAGCCCATAGAAGACTCTAGCCCCAGCTGGTACCATGTGGAACAGACCAGCCTTCCCTGCCCAGCCCTGCTAGATCGTAGACTCGTGAGCAAAAGATAACGATAGCTCTACTAAGCCACTGAGGACTGGGTGATTTGTCCTGCAGCCAGAGATGACTGAGACCAATGCAGAGAGGTGGGAGGACCCGTCACGTGGGGCCCTGGTGGACAGTGGAGGTAGGTGAGGAAGGCCCCAGCACCATGCTGTCAGCTGTAAGAGAGCATACTGCCAGGGCAAGCACAGCTGCTCATGAATGTGATCTCTCCACAGTCCTGTGAGATCTTATGGACCCATTTTATGGATGGGGAAACTAAGCCTGGGGGTGTGAAAACTGGCCTGGTCCAGGGGACAATGGCACTTGGCCTGGTGTTGAGCTCTCAGAGGGAGCTGCCCGGTGTCAGGGCTGAAAGGGGTGTGGGGATGGTTGTGTCCTGAGCTCAGAGCCCCACCACATCTTGTGCCTCATCATGAGGGCCTGCCTTCCTTCCCAGGCCTTGGACACGGTCCTGTGTCTCGTAGGCAGTGTGGGCTGACCACTGCATACCCTGGGTCTGAGGGACTCTCCTTCCTCTTCTCTATGCCTGGAGTCCCAGGGTGGACAAAGGCAGTGGCCTGGAGTCGCGGCCCAGCCCCTGGGAAGGGGGAGACACAAGGCCTTAGGTGGCGCAGCCGCAGCTGAATGTCAAGGCCCACATGTGAAGAGATGACATGGGTGGGACTGTGCTGCCCGCAGATTTCTAGGGCCTCCAAGTCCCTTCACCGCCTGGGGGTGCTTCAATGACCCCGACATTGGCCACTCCAGAGTTACAAGGACACAGTCCCCTCCCGGGCACTGTCTGCCCCTCTGAGCTCTCCCACTGTCTGAGCCCGCAGCCACCACCCCTATAGGGAAGACCACCTTCTCAAAGGCATCTGCAAGCCCACTTTGGGTAAAGAATTTTCCAGCGAGTTGCCATGTCCGTTCCCTGGGGAGTGTCTGTCTCAGGCCTGCCTTTCATACCGCCCAACCCTTTGTGTCCCCTCCTGGATGCCTGGCCCAAGATACCATCTTCTCTCCCACTGTCTCCCTGAGCAGCTTTGGTCAGGCTTTGGGGTCTAGTCCTGCGTGCTGCTGGACAAACAATAGTCACTCACACTGCCTCTCTGGATGCACATGGTATCCCATGCTCCCCTCCCTGCCTCAAGTGGCCTCTGAGACGTGTTGGTGGCCCAGGGGACTCTGCGGCCTTGGGTGCAAGCCAGGAACGCTGGGCTCCTGGCCAGGAGGGTTCGCATGGACAGTGACATGGCTGCCGGAGGGGCTGAGACTCAGGTTCACCCTCTCCCTCCCTCCAGTCCCAGCTCCCTCAGGGATGTCTGGCTAGATACCCAAATGTCCCCAAAGTCTCTTGCATACTGAGACTTTCTGAGCACACTGGTGGGTGGCTGCCCAGATGTGACCAGGGGCAAGAAGGCCTCTTGTGTGTGGGCACGTGTCCTTGAGTGGACACTTCTCTGTGCGTGCCCGTGCCTAGTGTGTCCGTGTGGGCGAAGCTGTGATGGGTGTGCACACACATGAGGCGTATGTGTGCCTGTGGTGCTGCATTTGTGTGTGGAGGTCCCACTCTGTCCACGGAAATGGGGGGCGGGCACGGTGTCCCCAGGTCCCCTGGCTGGGTGGATGCTGCCACCTGGTGGTCAGGAGGGGCTTCCACATGCTGGGTTGGCTGCCTGTGGGTGGGGGACGGTGCAGGTAGGGGAGGGGTCACTCACACCCTTCCCTGAGCAGCAGCCCTCAGGCATCAGCTACCCCACAAGGCTGGTGGAAGCCCAGAATGCCACCCAGAGCATCTGGCCAGAGTGGATTTTGGGATGCAGAGGTTGCTGTCCCTAGGCCCACCACCCGAGATTCACTGAGCTGAACGGGGGTGTGGTGTGGTGAGGGCGCCCAGACTGCAGATGCCGAGGACCCACCAGACCCTTCCTCAGACACAGTCTGGATGGTGGCACTCCTGATCCACCTTGCACCAACCCCAACCCAGAGGCCCTGTGAGGCCTGACCCCCTCCTGGTCCTGCCCTCCAGCTCTGCCCTGTCCTCCCCAGACTCCTCCCTGGAGACTGAAGCCCCCTACTCACAGCCTGGATGTGCTCCATGGCTCAGGACACAGCCTATGTGGAGGCCCTGGGCCTCAGGGCGCACCTGCCTGCTTCTGGGCTGGGCACTCTGCACAAGGCATTACCAAGGGGCTGGGGTGGTGGAGATGAGGCTCCCAGGCAGGCCAGAGGGCTGGTTGCCCCTGTGGAGCTTCCCTCTGCAGGGGGAGACAGGCAGCCTGTGACATGTAACTAGAGCCAGGGGCAGGTGGGGGTGGCTGGGAGGGGCAGAGGCGAAGGGTTTTCTTGGTAGCAGGAACTTCTGGGCAAAGACCTGGTGGGTGGGGAGGCCGTGTGGGTGAGGGGGCCGCATCACAGTTCTCATTACTCTGCCTGGTCAGGAGTCTGCCTTCATCCCCCTTGGTGGATGCAGGACATCAGCATCTTTGGGAGGCTCTTTAGGTCATGGGACCGAGGTCTGAGCCTGGGTGGAGGCCTCTGGCCCCTTCCCTGCTGTCCCCCACCCCCCGAGCCTTGCTAACTGCTTCCTGACAGCCCTTCTCTCCCACTATGTTCTCTGAGGACCCTGTCCAGGGCTGTGACACTGAGGTGTCCCTGGGTGGCTCTGCAGGCCCCATGGGGGACCAGACAGCTGATCCCAGCAGATGGACATCCCAGTGCAGCTCACTGTGGAAGGGTCTAGAGACAATTCCCTGCTCACCTTCCATGCCCCCTGCCCTGGCTCCAGTTTCCTGCCTGGGAGTGTGGGATGACCCAAAACCTGGTATTATCCCCTGCCTGGTCCCTACTCGGTGTTTTGGGATCATAAAATCCTGTGAGCTTCTCTGGTGGTCCCAGCCCTGGGCATGACTGGATATCCCTGGTCCCCCTCCAGTCCTGCTCCCTAGGGTGCCCCCAACCTTTCCGCCCTCCCTGTCCAGGGCAGGTTAGTCCTGAGGCACCAGTACCAGGATGGGGAGCTTTTGTGGAGGAGCCCAGCTAGGCCCCTCCCTCTATTTTCTGTGGGCAAAGGTAGCACCTATCACTCCCTGGGTCCCTGGACGCCTGCTGGAGGGGCATGAATCAGCCTGCCTGAGTTGCTGGTCTCCTTTTTGTTCCTCCTGGGGTGTCAGGGAGTCTTCAGGGGGGCCCTCAGGGCCCCCTGTGGCCATGTAGTGGGTCTTGGGCAGTCTAGTGGCCCAGGCCGGCGCTGGGCCTGCACGGGCCCTGAGACACTCTAAGTACCATGTCCTGGGCTCAGGTGGTGTTAGGGGATAGAAACCACGAAGCTAGGAGGTCTCCTGTGAAAATAGTGGGATATATTTGAAAAGATGAGTTCACCATAGCAAGTACAGTACAACCTCAGGTCTCTCCATGCTCAGTCTGCTGACACGAAGGAGGCATTTGAATGGTCCACCACATCTTCCAGAATGGTGATTTTGGCCCAATTTGGTTTCTTTCAAAATATCAAAATAAAAACTTTTGACACATACATTGCACCCAAGGTAAAAACTAGAAAACAGAGCAAAATGGACCAAGAATCTTTGAGATACCTACAGAAAGAACAAAGCCATCCCACCTACCCCGTTAAGACATGACTCAGTGGAAGGACATGCCCATAGATCATGGCAGTGCATGGGACACCTCCTTTACCTGGCAGCATCTCCATGGCCCTGGCATGAGTATCCCTGCCAGGCTCCTCAGACTTGGGCTCAGAGCCCAGCTGGGGGGCCTCAGGGAGCTGTCTTCCAGCCTACCCTTCTCCCCTACCGAATCCCCTAGGCACAAAAGACATCACGGAAGCCTTATTCACATTACAACATGAAAATAGCACCAGAAACTTCAGAGTAAAATTGCTGACACTTAGAGCCAGGAGTTTCGTGAAGGAGGAAGGCTGGTGAAAGGGCTGAGGCAGGGGATGGGGGAGGGGACTGCAGGAACTGGCGGATGACCAGCCCTCTCCATGTTCCAGATGGGAACCTGGTGCCCGGGTCAAAGTATGCTGGAGCTGGGCATTTCCCTTGCAGCTTGGACAGGGCCTGACCCTGCGGTCAGGGGACCAGGCTGCTCAGGAACCTGCCTTCTCTGTGTGGTTACTAAGGTCACTTTGGTATTTTGCCCACAGCAGCGATGAGACTGAGGGAGTGGCTGCCTCGACTTACTTCCCATTGGGTGACTTGGGGTGGGAGTTGTGCAGTTCATCGTACCTGGGGCACATTGGGCCAGGGTAGGGGGTGGGCTGCTCCCTCCTCAAGTACTTGGTGGTCTCAAAGCCGCTGCAGCTGGCCCGTCCCTCACCCCCAGCCTTCCAGCATGAAGGAACTGCTGCCACCCTGGCCCCGACCAAAGCATCACCCTGTATCCCAGACACAAGTCCGAGCATTTGCAGGACAAGGCAGATGGCCGCAAGTTGAACCGTGTGAGCCGAAGCTGGTGGGAGGGCGCCCGCTATCATAAATTACTCAGAAATGTCTTTCTTTAAGGGGATCTTGAAGCCAGTTAGTCTCTGCCCAAAGAGCTGGCTGAGGAGGTCACTCTGGGCCTCAGCAGTCCGGTAGTCATGGTCAGCAGGCTCAGCACCGTGGACAGCTCTGCCCCTCCTGGGGGGCCTCAGCAGAGGTCTTGCCTGGGGGAAGGTCTTGCCCTGTATGTCTCTCCTGTGGGGGTGGCCGGGCTCTGAGGGCTGTGGCCTCTGCTTGCTGTTCTGGCCACTAGTTCTGGGCTTGGCTGGGGGCACACGGCTGGGGGTTGCCTGCTTTCGAGGAGCCCGGGGGGGTCTATTAGGGGCTGGGGGGACTCTCTCCAAGTTGTCTGCATTTTCACTGTTAGTCGGCCCTGGGATCTGGCCCTTTCTTCTTTTCTCACCCCCGTTCCCCTTCTCCCTGGGGCCTGGGCTCCACTGTGCCCCACCTCCCCTGGGCCCCTTGGTGTAGCCCTTGGCTTGGGCTCGGGGGGGGGTCTTGTCAGGTGTGGGGCTCTGGCTGGGGAAGTCAGGCTTGGCTGGGGTGGTGGCTGTCTCGCTTTGGAGCTGCCCGCTGGCTGGCTGAGGCTGGCTCCCACCCCCAGCCTTGGTGCCAGGGCGGGGGCCCCCACTGCCCTGGGAGCCTGGTCCTGGCCTATCTTTGGGGGTGGTGGCCTTCGTTCTGTTCTCGGTGCTGCAGGCCAGCTCTCCAGGCTCCAGGCTCCCGACGGCCCTCCTTGGCTGCAATGGGAGCTTGGGTGCTTGGCTGGGGGTGGATGCTCCTGACCTGTTTTTTGATAAACTCCGGCAGCCACCAGGCTTGGTGGCATTGCCCTTGTGGGAGGGGCCCCCCATCCCCACGTCAGACGCCGGGTGGCCTGTGGCCACTTGCTTCTCCTGGAGCACAGAGGGGTCTTCCTGGGAACGTTCAGGGGCACATTTGCCACGGGTGCCTGAGGTCCTGCGTTTCCCTGAGAGCAGGATGGGAGCCCCCTTTTCTTCTGCATCTAGGCCTCTGGTGCTTGGGTGGGGCAGTGATGGCCCTGATAGGACAGTGGGCTGGACAAAAGGCCCAGGGCTGCCCTGGGGATAAGGGGAAGCCTTATCCTCCAGCCTCCCTAGGGCTGGGTCCAGCTTGCAGCTGCCTCTGCCATCAGCCAAGGCAGCTGGGAAAGGAGACTGCGATGGGGCTGGGTGCTCCTGGGGGTCTGGTGACAAGTTGCACCTGCTGTCCACATGGCCTGCCAGGCCTACAGGCCTCTCTGGAGTATTGGGTGGTCCCTCAGTGGTGCTGGGAGCTGCCTGTGGACAGAGCTGGAGCAGAACTACGTGGGACTCCCCACTTGGGCCTGGGCTGCTGCCCTGGGGCAGAGGCCTGTCCACGCTGGGACCCAGGGCGCTGCCAGGCACAGCCACCCTGCGCCGTTTGCTGGGCAGCGCGCCCTCGAGGGCTAGGGTCTTCTGTCCCAGGGCTCCCGGCCTCCTCACCCCACGGAAGGTGAGGGACTGCTGCCCCCGCCCCAGGTGCTTATCCATGTGGCGGTCAAACTGCTCCTTCTTGGCGAAAGTGTAGTTGCAGGCGCTGCAGGCGAAGGACTTCTTGATGATGTGCATGACGGTGGCGCAGAGTTCGCAGGCGTACAGCGGGGTGTGCTGCAGCTCTGGCTTCTCGCTCATGCCGTGCGCCCCGCCCAGGTGCGCCAGCAGCTCGCGGTGCTCCGAATAGACGCGAGGGCACCGGGGGCACAGGTAGACGCGCTGCGGGCTGTGCACCGCCAGGTGGCGCTGCAGCTTGAAGGGCTTGGGGAAGCGCTTCCCGCAGTGGTGGCAGTCGCGGGAGGGGTCCTTGCAATCCTCGTGCACCGGGATGGCCTGGAGGAGGGACTCACTGCCGGACCAGGGGTCGGGAGACAGGCTCGGGGACGCCTTGGCGGGGTTGCTGGTCAGAGCTGGGTGCGCGCAGGCCGCGGGGCTGCTGGCCTCGGCTGACGCACGGGCCAGGACGCTGTCAGGCGAGGAGGCGCCATCTGGGCCCGAGGGTGCAGAGCTTCCTCTCCCTCCAGCTTTCGCCCTCTCCCTCCGGCTCTCTTTCCCGGCCCCCCTCGATGGCTGTCTGTGGGCCTTGCCTGCCGAGCGCTTGCCCCCGTGGGGTTTGGAGGCAGGTTCCGGGACGCCGTTGAGGAAGTGGGGGAAGGCACTGCCACCCTCCAAGCACCTGGGCAAACCCCCCAAAGACCTCTGCGCCTGCCCCTTGCGGGCGAAGCGGACGGCGTGCTCCCGCAGGTGTTGGTTGTACATCCAGACGTCGGCCATCTCCTTCAGGCACATGCCGCAGGCCCAGGGCCCCGCCTTGCCCTGCAGGTGCTTCTCCTGCAGGTGCTCCCGCAGCAGTTGGCTAGAGCCAAACGTGCGCTCCACGCACATGTAGCAGGTGGGGGGCGGGGCGGGGCTGTGCGCCAGCTTGTGCAGGTCCAGCTCACCCAGGCCTGAGAAGCGCTGGAAGCAGGCCCTGCACTTGTAAGAGGCCCTCCTGCCCTTGGCTGGCGGCTCTCGGCCTCGCGCCCTCCTCTGCCCAGCTGCCTCCTCTGTCATTTGGTCCTGTGAGTTTGCTGTGACCTCAAAGTTGAAGAAATTTGTGTCAGAGAGACCCTCGGGGTCTTCAAAGGGTCCCAGTAAGCACAGGTCTTGCATCTCAAACTTGGTGCCCAGCACCCCAAAGTCCATGGCAGGCAATGGCCTCAGGCTGGTGTTCCCAGGGAGCCCATCATACCGTTCTCTCTCCAGGTTGGGGGGCTCCGGGCTGGCATCCCCCAAAGTAAGGGGTGTGTCATCAGCAGGGACCTGCAGCTCCCGACCTCGCCAAGCTGCGGGCACCATATGCAGCTTGGGAATGGTCTCCGGGTGGTCGTCCTCAGGGTGGAGGGGAAGAACCTTCTCTGTGCTGGCTTCACTGTTGGGCTCCAGGGCCCACAGGCTGAGGCCAGGGGTCCAGCAGTCAATGCCAGGGACCTTGCTGCTGAGAAGCCCGTCCAAGAGGAAGGACTCAGGCAGGCCTGTGGCCTCGTCCTCCCACGGATCCTCATGGGAGAGACAGAGGGAGCCAGAATCGCTGAGATCTGTGGACAGGTGGGCACAGCACGGAGGGGAGCCACTCCTAGCCTCACTGCTGGGCTTGGGCACCATCGGGAGCTTTGGTTTCTCACTGCGCTTCCCATACACACGTGGGTTCTTCTTCCCTGTCAAACGGCCGCTCAGAGGAAAGAGCTGGGAAAAGGAGACCTCATCATCAAACAAGCTCAGAGGGTCCTTGAGACCCAGGCTGGGGGCCTCAGGAGTATGGCCTTCAGGCCCCTGGTCCCCACCCTGGACTGCTGGGTTGTCCAGGAGGCTTGTCTCAGAGCCACAAGTCTCAGGAGGACCTGGGGGACTCAGGGAGGGGACATGGCCCTCCCAAGCGCCCTCCCCTGGGCTGGTCTTGGCACCTCTGCTGTCTTTTGCAGGCTGGCTCCTGGTGGCCTGAGGTGGTTCTCTGTAAGCCAAGGCCCTGGCCTCTGTTGGGCCCCAGGGCCCCCTTGCCAAAGTCCCCTTGTCCTCAGCCGACCATTCCCCGGCAGATGCTTCCTCTGTCCTCCTTTGACACATCTCTGGGTCTCTGGGTGTCCCCTCTGCACACAGGGCCCTGGCATCCTTCTCTGTGGCAGCTTCTATCTCCCTGGGCCCTGGGGCTTCTGTAGGTTCTCCCTCTGGTGTGAGGCAGCAGCTCAGAGGGGCTGGGTGACTGGACACTGCAGCTGCTGGACTTGAGCAGGGTCCATCTGGAACCAGGTCAGGGGAAGCGGTTTCTCTGAGCCTCCTTGCTTCCAGCTTTACCCCTTTCTTCCTTGACATCTCTGCTAAGTTGCTGAGGGAGCCTGCAGGCTCTCTGAGCCGCCTCTGGCCCTCTCTCTTGTCTGCCTGTCTGCAATGGAGCTTGCCTGGCTCTGGCTGTTCTGGTCTCCGGGACCTGGAGGCTGGGGGCTTCCCACGCATCCCACGTTCTGCCAGGCCCACAGAGTGGGGCTTCTGGTTGGGTGGGGAGCCTGGTGTTCTGACCTTTGAGCCCTGGTCAGGAGGGGGCCCAGTGCTGTGGCCGGGGCTTGTTATTGAGTGGCGCAGTCCATCCTTCCCAGGTGCCTTTCGGCTCTTCCTCCTCGGGGTCCAGCATGGTTGGACTGTGGGGCTTGCTGGGGAGTTGCCCTCGGGCAGCTGGTGCTTCCTGGCCTTGTGCCGGGTCAGGCCCGGCCTGGAGCGGAAGGAGGCCATGCAGAACTCACAGGTCATAGGCAGCGTGCCTGGAGCCTGGCCCCTCCAGAGCCCATGCTCTGTGGACACGGGCTTCTTTTTAAGGCCACGGGCCTTCTGTTCAAGGGCTTGAGGACCTAGGGGTTCCTCTTGGGTTGTCTGGTTGGGAGTATTTCTGTTGTTTGGGGGGGAGAGGGGCCTGAAGTCACTGGCCATCCTGCTTGGAGATGTGGCCCTGCCCAGGCAGAGTCCTTCAGGAGTGCAGGGGACTATGGGACTCCCAGCACCAGCCCAGGGCACCTCACTAATACCAGAGTACCCAACCTCAGGTGCCCCCAGTTCCTGCTGCCCCTGCCTGCTGGCCCCTGCCTCACCTTCCAGACAGATATGGTCATCTGGCCCTGAGGCCCCTACTGTAGTAGGGTCAGCGGGCACAGGCCGGGCTTCCTGGCCTTCCCTGCAGCTGAGGTGGGCACTGTTACTTGGAGAGGGTGGGGAGGGGCCGCTGGGCAACCCATCAGGGCTGGTGGGGGCTGGGGCTAAGCTGCAGGGTAGATCTGGCACCCGAAGCCCTCTGGTAGCCCCCGTCTCATCTTTGGCAGGAAGGCTGGTCACTCTGGGGGAAGCAGTCCCAGTGGGGGGAGGTGGGGTATCACGGGCAGGAGATACCCCAGGTCTCTCTTTTCTGGAATCCTCTAGAGTGCTCACCATGCTGTCCTCTGAGACCCTGACCAAGCCAGGCTGCTGTGAGGGGGGGTCTCCCAGGGGGCTGCTGTCCTCCAGGAGAGGGCAGTGAACCAGGACCTCCTTGGAGTCACAAGGCTGTGTCATTAAGGATGGGGCCGCCTCTGGGGACCGCCCAGCTCCAGCATCTGTGGGGGCCTGGACACAGTCAGTCTCTCCCAGAGGAGAAGCTGTGAGGTGCCCAGGGTTGAGAGGCTCCCCGCTGGGTGGGGATAGAGGGAATAGACCCCTCCATTCCCCTTGGGCCTCAGTGGAAGTCCAGGTAGGGGGAAACTGCTGGGGCAGGTGCTTGAGGTTACAGGGAATGGGGGTGGCTGGAGTGGTGTGTGATGGGGCACAGGTGGCCAGGCTACTGATGGGGGAGGCCAGGCTTGTCCCTGTGAATGGCACCTGCATGTTCAGGCCTGGTCTGGTCGCCTT
This sequence comes from Perodicticus potto, assembly GCA_963574655.1. Lineage (NCBI taxonomy): Eukaryota > Metazoa > Chordata > Mammalia > Primates > Lorisidae > Perodicticus > Perodicticus potto. Next base: position 29,129 of record CAUYRH010158893.1, on the reverse strand, counting down.
GTCCAGACCCTGGTCCTCAGACCCGTCTTGTGTATGGGCCTCTGTGCAGGCCTGCTTGAGGGACACTGCACCAGGGCAAGGGGGACTCGGGGTGGGCTGTGCCTTGTACTGAAGACCCGAGGCTGCCCTGCCTCCCTTGAGCACTGCCCCCAGCAGGGCTGCTCCCCTAGTGGGCCTGGCTGGTGGTGTTTCAGGACCAGCACCCAGGGCGGGGTCATCTGGCTGAAGCCGGCTGGCTTGGCCTTGGCCCATGGGCTCTTCAGCCTGGCTGAGCAAGCCCAGATGTCCAACCATCATCTCCTTCCGCCCTGGAGAGCCCCTGGCAGGGCTGTGGGCCACGTTCCCGCCTTTCACATTGTGTCCCTCTAGACTGGGGGAGTCCCCTGCCTGAGGCCTTGGGGGGTCAGCAGGTGGTGGCCCATGTGAGTCCTGGGTGTCATTTTTGCATCCAGCTGCTTCAGCCCCCAGAGACTGGAGTTGGGGAGTTGAGGTTGGGCCTTGGGGCCTCCTGCTAGGGCCAGTGCTGGGCATGCAGGCAGGACTTGGCACAGGGACAAGCTGAGCCTCTCTGCCTGGGGGGGCCACACGTGAGGAAGCCTCTGCTGGTGCAAACTCACTACCCTCAGAGCCAGGTCCCTCTGCTATGGAGTGAAGGACCCCCCCTGATCCCCTTGTCTTGCCTCCAGAGGGTCCCAGGGTGGCTTCGCTGCAGTGGGCCCCAGGAGGCCAGATGACATCCAGATGGAGAGCTCCATCGTCCCGAAATAGTAGGTCAGGTGCCAGGTAGGCACTGGGGCCACTGAATGCTTCTGTGGGGTTCTCCTTGTGGGACCTGCCTGCCTTGTGGGACTCTGGGGAAAGCCTTCTCTGATCACAGGGACAGGGTAGCAAGGTGCCTTCCCCTTCTTGTGTTCCCATGATCTCCTTATTTTTAGGAAATGGAAGTTCTGAGTTTGGGCTGCACCTTGCTAAACTCTTAGCACTCAGCAGGGGCTCCAGCTGCTTGGCAGGGCTGGGAGTGCCTTCTCCTTCTACCTTGGGGACTCTGGCTTTCTGCACCAGCTGAAAACTGCAGCTGGCCTCCACGGGGCCAAAAAGAGCCCCAGAAACCAGATCTTCCTGAGTGAATAAGGCTGGGCGGGGCCACTGCCCCGGGGGTTTCCTAAGAGCCCCTTCCGTGGTGACCACGGATGGTTTTGCACCTTCCCGATGTGAACTCAATTCCCCAACACCAGTGAGGTCAGCTGCAGAGGACATGTCCCTGTGGGTCAAGGTGGTCTGGTGGGTGGGCGGAGATGAGGATGGCTCTGTGCTTGTGCCCCGGCCCACCTTGCCCACATGCTCGGCTTCTCCACCTGCCCCAGGGGCCCTGTGTGTGCCTTCACTTCTTTGTAGCTGACTTTCTAGTTCAGTGACCAATCTCTGGATCTCTAGCTCGTCCTCTGACAGGTGACTCATAAAAGTGGAGCAACACTCACTTCCCTTCCCAGGCGGCAAAGAGGGAGGGCTGGGCACCACTGTCCCCACTCTAGGACCCTGCTTCCTGAAGGGCTTTCCTTCCGCAAGGTCAGAAAAATGGCTGGGCAGCACCGGGGATACTTCTTCAAGCAGCAAAATTGTGGGGTACTGAGCATTGACCTGGGATTTCTCCTGGGGAGGGCCAGCACCTGCAAATGGCACATGGGGGTCCCTGTGTGCAGACAAGCTGTCATAGAGGGGTGGGCCAAATCCGTCCATGGGCAACCCCGAAAAGAGGGACGTGGACTCCAAGGTCAGTGGGGATGCAGCTTTGCCTGGGTCCATTTCAACTGTGTAAGGTGAATTCTTAGGTGATTTTGGTTTCAGGGAATAGGTGTCTGCACTGTCGTCAAGGAGAAAGGGGCTGCCAGCTGCTGGTGTGTCCCCAGCCGCAGGCATGGAGTACAGGTCATCCGGGAAACAGCCAGCCAGGTCTTTGGGTCCAAGGAACAATTCACTGGGGGGCCTGCTACACGAATGGGGCCCCTTCTTGGCAACTGGAACCCCCATGGAGAGTCTGTTAACATGAGCAGGGCCACCACTAACATCAGAGTTCTTTGAGAACAAGATGCTGGGTTCGGGGTGGGCATCATTCACGGTGTTAGCAACAGGCCCCAGAAATCCCCCTGGCTGGTGGGCAGAGGAGTCCTCTCTGACACCGGGGACAGGGGGCCTCATGTCCCCAAGAGCACGCACCAGATCGTCTGCAGCCGATGTTGGGGACCTCCCTTGGGGCACGGTGTCAGGGAGGCTCCCCGAGGGCTCGGGGCTGCTGTTCTCTCTGTCAGACTGGGGGTGCTCTGGAGGTGGTGGCCTGAGGCTGTCCTTTACACAGGTGGCTGGAGGAGCACTCGAGTCCTCTCTGAGTTCTATGGTGTTGGGGGGTGACTCTTCAGCAATTCCAGACTTCTTGGCCTGAAGGGGGTGGTTTTCCTCTGGAGTCTTGGTGTCTGGGGGAATCTGCAGGGGCTGCTGGGGGGCTGCTGGGGGGCGGTCAGCACACAGGGGGCCTCTCTCTTCAGCCTCTGGGCTTGGTGGGGGCCCCAGGGAAGGCATGTGTGGTTGCTCTGGGCTTGGGGGGCAGCCATGCTCCCCCATGTCCTGCATCCCCACCTTCCTAGGCTCTGGTAGTTCTCTGACCTTACAGCTACCCCGGGCCAAATCCAGGTCCTTTCTCTTCCCCTGCTGGTGCCAGCGCCGGCTGCCGCGGGGCCGGCCCCTAAAGCCACAGTCCCGCTGCTGAGGAAGCACATCCTCTGACTCTGAGGCGTTCTTGCACTTCTGGAGCCTATCCTCGGTACTGGGCTGGGGAGCCTTGGCCACCAGGGAGCCACGCCTGCTGCGGGGTTGTGCCTGCTGCTGCAGCCTGTTCTTCTGCTGCACAATCTTGTGGATGAGCTCCTTGCTCCAGGTGCCAGCCCCCTTTTTCCTTCTCCCGGGGTCCTTCCTGGGGGGTTCCTGGACATGCCTGGAGCTCCTGGTCTCCTCAGCGAGAGGGGTAGCCCTTGGGACTTGGGTGTCAGGTTCTGTCTGGCCCTTGGGGGCCTGAGTCCGGAGGTCCCGGGTGCAGCGCCGGGGCCACTCTGCTTGGCTGCCCTTCCTCCTGGGCCTCAGGCAGGTGGCTCTGGTGCCTCTGTCAGGACCCTTGGTTGTGTTGGCCGTGTCCAGGTCTTTCCGGAACAGCTTCAACTGCTTCCCTCTCCTCTGGTGCCTGACAAGGCTGGTGGCTTCTGCCTCTGCGGGTGTCAGACCCAGGGAGCGGGTTTTGGGTCTGTTTTGGACTGGGCGACCCCTATCCCCAGGGCTGGAGGCTTGTGGCTCTAGTGTGGCTGCTGCAAGCAGGGGCTGGGCTCTGTTCTCTGGAGTTGTCCCTACCCTGGTCTTGGGGAGCTTCCCAGTGCCAAGTCCTCTGGGGCCGGAAGGTTCCTCGTCAGCAAAGACATCAATGAAGCTGCTGTCGATGTCCGGACTGTCTGGCTGATGCTCCATGCCATTCAGGGCCTCGGTGATGAGGCTGTCCAGCTTGGCATCATCCTCCATGTCCAGATCCGTGGTGGGGAGGGGCAAAGGGGTGGTGACCAGGCCGGGCAAGAAACTCATCCTCAGGGAGTCATCTTTGCATTCTTCCTGGATGTCCCCAGAGGACAGGAAGGGGGAGGTCTTACTGTGGCTGAGCAGGCCTGGGCGCGGGTCAGCAGCTGCTTTGGGGATGGTGAGTGGTGAGGGGAGCCCTGGGGGGCCCTGGGGCTGCTGGTGGCTGTCCCTGGCCCTGGCCAGGAGCAGGCCGCAAAACTGCCGGTGCGCCAGGAAGGCGGCCAGACTGCTGTAGTTGCGGTCACACTGTCTGCAGGTGAGCAGCACGTCCAGTTGAGCCAGGCTGGCACTGCTGAGGGACAGGTGGTGGGCAGAGCACGGGGGTGGTTCGCGGGGGAGCGGGGCCTCCTCCAGGCCCTGGAAAGCACCCTCGACCCCCAGCCTGTCTGTGGGGAATGGGAAGACCTTGGCTGGCTCTGGTTGGTAGTGGGTGGGGTGGGCATGTGGAGGCTCTGGGGATGGGTGGAAGAAGGCTGGGGGCCCCAGGGGACCGGGGAGCTGGCTCTCCTCAGAGCTGGGGTTGGCTGGGCTGCTGGACAAAGGTGACAGAGAGGAGCAGGTGCTGCCAGCAGCATTGGTGGCCGGCGAAGGCAACGGGGATTCACTGGGGGAGGCTCCTACCACCCTGGCTGGGGGCAGGCTGGGGGTCCCTTGGGGTGAAAGCTGGGGCTGAGCCACCCTGAAGAACAGTGGCTGTGCTCCTGGGTCCTTGGGTCCACTGTAGGTGAATAGCTGGCCTGGACTGCTGCTCATGGCTGACAGCTTGTCCCCAGGCCCAGGTGTCCGGCCAGTGTTGCCCAGGGCTCCCTGGCTGCCCACCTGCCACTCTGGGGCTGCAGTGGGGAAAGGCAATCTGTTCTGCAAGTCCATTTGGTGGGGACTCAGTCCAGCAGTTGGGAGCACCTGGGCCCAGGGCAGCGGGGGACTCTGGGGGAGGCAGAGCTGCTGGTTGGGACTAGGCTGGTCTTCCAAGAATGTATTCTGGGTGGTGGCTAGGGGGCCCAAGGGTGGTGTAGGATAGGGGGCTGCTGTGGGGTCCCACAGCGGGGGCAGTCTGGTGGGTGAGGGCCCTGGAGTGGCCAGCTCAGTGTCCAGAGGTCCTGGGCTAGTGTCCACCCTGGTTGCACATGACTGTCTTCGAAAGCGTCTCTGGGGCAGGGGGTTTATGGGTCCCCTTGGGCTCCCTAGCCCATCTTGGGCTGAAGGTGGCCTGTCAGGAAGGACTTTGGTCAGGCTCTTGTGCAAATTGTCCGAGAAGGGGGTCGGGGCTGGGTGAGTGACCTCCGGGGCAGAGAGGGCACTGCTGAGGTCTCTGGAGGGGTTGAGGCTGCCCGGCTGGCTGGGGTAGCAGGGCAGGGCTGGGAGTGCATGTGTGGCAGGTGGGTAGCCTGGGCCTATGCCCACAGTCTCCCCTGGCCACGCACCTAGGGCCTGGTGGAAGGTGAACACCAGCATCCCGTCAGCATACTTCTGCCCAGCTGAGTCTGCAGGGAAGGGCTTCGTGCCTGGCCGGTGCAGTGCCGGAAAGGAGAACGGGAAGGAGACCCCCTTGGGGCTGCCGCCTGGCCTGCTACCTTCAGGAAAAGGCTCTGGCTCCGTGGGGGAAACCCCAAAATTAGCACCTGGGAAGCTATTCTCAGCAGCGAGAGGCCAGGAGTTGGCTCCACTGGCCGGGAATTGCGGATAGGACGCTGGCCTGAGGGGGCTGGCACCCCTATTTGGGGGAGCCCGCAGGGTTGGGGGTCCAGGGGTGGCGTTTGCTGAGGTATGGTTGGTGGAGGTAAAGCTGGAAGGGGCCTCTCGGAAGCACCTTTGGAAACTGAGTTCCGGCTGGGCCTCGGTCCTCGGAATGCTGGGCCTGAGGGGAGCTTCAGGCCTGGGTCCCCGGGGGGTCTCTGCCTCTGGGAGCTGGGTGGCCTCAGGCTGCTGGCCCTCTGAGGCCTTGTCCAGGGCAGGTTTGACCCTTGAGCTGGCAATGCTTAGACTGTATGTCTGTGGGGGGCTGCTGGCCACCCTGCCTACCAGCCGCATATGAGCCTGTGAGGGGCTCCTTAATGGGGGTTCCTGGGTCCCACCCCCTTTCCCAGAGCCACTGCCCAGGGCATGGGTTCTCAGGAGTGAGGCCTTGGGAGCCCCCACCTGGGCCTGCCCCAGATGGGCCTTCTGGGGTTCCACAGCCTGGGTCCCGCAGCCAGCCTCCCTTGCGCCCTTGGTGGGCCTGTTGGCCAGGGCGTGGTCCTTGCAGGGGGGCTGGCAGTGGTGCCCTGGGCCACTGGCCACCTGGCAGGGCTGCCGGTCTCCAGTCCTGGCCAGGGCCGGTACTCCTTGGGGCTGCTCCCCAGGCATGGCCCCTCTGTCCAGGTGCTAGGAGGATGTGCTGGTCCGAGGGGGGCTGCGGGGAGTGGACTGGGTGGCCATCCTCGCCCCTTGGGGGGCCTGGGGGAAGCCTGTTCTCATGGTCCTGAGTGGAGCCTGCAAGGAAAGGGTAGAAGTGAGAGGGGCCGTGGGGGTGGGTCCACGCAGGGCCCACACTGGGCTCGTGGCCTCTCACAGAGCCTGTGGCCAGGCAGGGGGCAGATGGCCCTGAGCTCAGGGGCAGGGGATGTGGTTCAGGTAGCACGCTGGAGGATCAAGGGAGAGCTGCAGGAGGAGAGGGGGCTTCCTGGGGTCTAGGGACTGAGAAGGCCACCTGCCTCCTCAGAGCACCCCTGCTGGGGTTGGCCAGGCCATGGACAGGAGAGTGCCCTGAAGGGTACAGAAGCTCTAGGCCTGCAGAAGCAACCCAGGGCAGTGTTGGGGGAGGCCATGAGGAGCAGAAGTGGATTCGAGGAAGGTGGACATGAGGCGCACCGGCACGCAGCCCATGGCTCACACTTGCATCTCCGAGGGGCTTGGAGTCTGGTCCTGATGGGCATCCACCCTGCGACCAGCCAGGGCTCCCTACCTGCATGGGATGGCCTTCCATACCCCTCGTCCCTGCTCTGGGATGGGGCAACCTCTGGAAGGTGCCAGCTTCCGTTCCCGATCTGTGGAGCTCTGCCCAAGGCCACCGAGCCCCCAGGTTCTGTGCCAAGGACCTGGGGCCGGGGTGACCGTGGCCTGGGCCTGCACCTGCAGCCTTGGTCATATTGCTCCGCCTCTGGCTGAGCCCACTCCCATATCGGTGGCCACTCTGTCTCATGTAAACACTGGGAAGGGGTTTTAGTCACAGCAGGTCCTCCTGGGGGCATGCCCCTGCTCATTCCCTGTACTCACCAAGGAGGCTCTGAGTGCTAGGCCACAAAGTTTGAATGTGGCTGGGGTGCTTGCCCAGGGGAGCCTGGCTCCCTCCTTGCTCAAGGCCTTTTTCACTCAGCTATTTTTTGTGCTCTGGGTCACGACATGTGGGACTGTTATCTATGTGGCTGGGACTCAGAACTGAGGGTGAGAAATAGTCCTTGCCACTGAGCCCCAGGTCCTTACAACAGGCCCAGAGAGGCCGAGTGACCTGGCCAAGGCCACACAGCCTCCAGGCAGCACAGTTGGGAGTTGAAAGGATTAGTCTGGACCTCCAGGTGCTCCAGGGCTTCCCACCCTGGGACCACCTCAGGGCTTGTAACTGAGGGGCTCGGGGCCCAGCCACTGCCACCTGGTACTCCTTGCTGTGGGGACCTGCCCTGGAACCACACCCCTCAGTTTGGGCCAGGGTCTGCTGGGTGGGTGAAGATCTGGCACCCCCTGGTGGAGGACACCATCCTGTTCCCCAGCTAGGCCAAGTGGGGGTCTGGGCTCCATATCTTCCTCTGCCCCCACCACTGAGCTCCCTCCACATCTCATCTCATTAGCCGGCAGAGAGGTCCCTTCCCCGCCTCTGGGCCCCACTAGCTATGGGGTGAAGGGCTCATGGGCAAAGCTCATTGAATGACTGAATGATAATGTAGATAAAACTAACTCTTCCAGCGTGGCTCCCTTGTCCTCCCAGAGGCTTGGAAATATCAGAACTGATTGCTACCCTCGCGGCTGAAGAGAGGCCTCACAGCTAGTGGAGGGTGGAGTCCTCCCAGGAGGGGTTCCTCCCAGCCCTGCACACCCCATCGTCTCCTGCCTCATCTGGGCTCAGCCACCTACTTGGGGCCAGGATCCCAGGTGTGGGGACAGCAGCTGTCAGGGTCCCCATCTTATGGGGGACACCCACACCCTGAAGTTAGGATCCTTCATCTCAGAGTGGGGACCCCAGCCCAGCTGGGGCATAGGCAACCTTCCTGGAGGAGGTGCTGGCGCATGACTTCTAACTGGTGGTGAGATGTATTGGTTTAGGAAGAGCTGTGCCCCAAGTCCTTTCTCCAGGAAGGTGCTAGGTCTGATGTGGTGAGGTTCCCTGGCTCTGTGGCCCCCATGAGAATAAAAAGTGGTACTTATGTCCTGCCCACCCAAAGCCACCTGGCAGCCCAGTTTACTGTCCTCAGCATGGGTGTGGGGGTGGAGGAGCTGGGGATGAGGGCACCTGAGGGCAGCAGCAGCTGGCCAGACTCCATGCCAGCTGCCCCTTCTACATACCTGGGGAGTCAGGGGCCCCTCTGCTGGGTCGCCGCACGACTTCCTGAGCGGTGAGAGTTTCTTGGCTGTGGAGAAAGTAGAAAGCACATCAGGATCAGCGTGGAGCTTGGTTCTGGGCCCAGAGTCCTGGGGAGCGTGCAGGAGGCAGGGCTGGCTGTGAGGCCCCCCTCAGGGCACCAGGAAGCTGGGGCAGGAAGGCAGCAGCGAGTGGAGAAGGCCAGCCCAGGACCCCAGAGGGCTTGGGGGGTCAGTTGGCTGCCTTGGCAGCGTGTTTCATGTTTATTTTACATTTCTTTTCATTAAGTTTTTATTTTCACATAGATTATGCATTCATGTGGTACCCAAACTCAAGGCCCTATGGATAGGTCAGCAGCAAGATGGCTCATTCCCCTCCCTTGGCCGTGACCCTCTCCCCAGTCCTGTTCCCCAGGGGAGTGGTCTTATCCCAGTGTTTCTTGATGCAAATATTACCAAACACAGATGAATACTCCCACTTGCCTCCTCTCCACTCACAGCTCCCTGTCTTCGCTTGGTCCTTAATGAGGAATGCTGGGGCCTTCGCCACACATTCCCTAATGGAGTCCCTGTCCGTCTTCATCATGATTGCAGAGTGCCAACTGATTATGTACCCAGATTTCCCACAAGTTGCCTTTGCAAAAGCCCACCACGAATATACACACAGGTCAGAGCATGGGTGAACCTGAGGACGGTGGCGTGGCCACACACATTTGCATGTGGGCCGAGACTGTCAGATTAACACTGCCGTGGTTTTAAAATACGTGGCCATGCGTTCTTTGACACCCCCCATCAAGGTAGAGGCTAACTCCCTCCACTTCTTGTCCAGCGATAATTCACTGAACATGGGAAAATGAGGGTGTGTGACTTTGTTTTTTTCTACCGAGCGATTCTATTGGTTTAAGATGAGCTGCGTATGAGGTAACAAAGCCATCTGGAGGGGAAGAGGGTGGGGAACACAGGGAGGCATAGCCCATGTCCTCTGTCCAGAAGTTGTGTCCCCATTTTTGGAATCTGGTAGGGCAGGACTGGTGTCTCCACAGATTCCAGAACAGGTAAGTGGGATGGGGGAACCTAGAGAGAGTATGTGGGACACTAAAGGGAAAAGATGGGGAGAGAGAGGAAGGAGAAGGAAAAAGAGAGAGAAGAAAAAGGGCTCTGAGAAATAGGTTTCTGTGTAAGAGAGAAAAAAGAAGGGGGAAGACAGACCCCACTGTCCTGTAGGACCCCATTCTTCCTGCTGTGCAGTCAGCACCCCCAGCACTGAGAGAGTCTAGTTGGGGCAGGGATGACCCCATTTGCCCTTCTCTGTCTTGTGCTTCTCTTGTATTGGGGTTTGTCCCCTGGATGTATGTGTCTTCAACAGTCGCCTTGTGAGAACCCCCACCCCTGTGTGCCTGATGGGGCGAGATCAGTCGGAGGTGTCAGAGTGAACACTCCCCGGTCCCTCTGTTGGCAACGTCACCGAGGAGGGGGTCACAGCCTCCTGCCAGCTGCTGTTTGCCCTCATTTCCCGAGGCTGTACACTTGGCCTGCCCCAAGGTTATCTCCATAGCCCCCTGGAACCATTGAGTATCGGAGTGATTCTACCTGGGAAGCAGAATAGGAAACTACATTGCACCCAGGCACCTCCAGGAACATGTCTCTGGCTCTTGAGAGATTGAAAGAGGAAGGGGGTGTCGGGGAGCTGGTGCGGCTGTGGCCCCCACCCCGTGTGACTGACACAGCAGTCTTGACGGCATAGATGTTTGCCTCCTCTTGGAACTTTCCAATATTTTTCTTATATCGAATGCACTTGTTGCCAAATCAGTTGGAGACCTGAGAGTCAGTGACGCCACATTTCTTGGTGAGCTCCTCCTTTGCCTCCTCACTAGGATATGGGTTACTCAGGTGGGAACAGAAATACTCATTTAGGACCTCAGTGGCCTATTTGCTGAAGCTACGGCGTTTTCGTCTGGCATCCGGGAAGCGGGATCATGACGGCCTCACAGGTGCTCCACCTGAGCTGTATCCGAATGGCTCTGAACTTCCGATGGATGAGCTCATCATGTGCTCCATCTCTCTGGGTGCCACCGGCCTTGTGCGGCTCTGCTCTCTCAGCAGATTCACGACATGGGTTGTAAACTCATTACATGCCTGTTCATACTTCTCCAGCTCCAAATGGTTGATGGGGCAGATCTGGGCAAGTTTGCTGCGATAGTCCAAGTGTTGGATGGAGCTGTCAGGGCACACACCGCCCCCAGATGCTGCAGCGGCTGCAGCAGCTGCTGCTGAGCCCTCACCTTTCTCAGACCCAGCCACACTCTCTGCCAGAAGCATGTTGTCCAAGCACATCAGCTGTGGGTCCACCAGCTCCTCCTGGGAGCTTCGAATGCTGAGGCCGGTTTCCTCCTTGACTTCAAACAGGATGCTAAAGAGAGCAGGCTTCATTCAGAGGCAGCTTAGGGCGTGTTTCTTGGCATGGGCCTGGTCTAGGCTCTAGTTGGTGATGGTCATTATCTGCTGCAGGATGTCCCCGATGTCCAGCTTCCCTGGGCCTCCCAGGACCTCCCTCCCGCTACTCCCACTGAGGTCTCTGCCGCTGGGAGGCTTGCCAGGACTCCCAGGCCCACCCCTCCCATCTCTGCCTGGAGGGGGTGGCCTCTGCAGCAGCTCGTCCATAGCTGGGGGGAGGCCCTGAGGCCCCGTCCCTGCCCTACCCCTCTCCCCACCTGGTTACCATGCCCCACAAACTCACTGGGGCCACTGCTGTCTCCACCCCAACCCCCGCCTGTCTTCCTCCCTCCTGGCTCCTACAGGGTTCACCCCAGCACTGAAAGGAGACCTGGGGTACCAGCTGGGCCCCCCACAGGAGACCCCAGCCCCCGTTGGCGGAGAAAATGGAGCCAGAGAGAGAGAAGAGGCCCAAGTGGGGGTGTGACTTTTGAGAGCAGGCCACTTCCTCACTCTGTCTGGGATAAGACTCCAGGGAGAGGCCAGCCACTGTGCTGTGAGGACGCCCACGCAGCCCTGTGAATGGGCACGTGGTAAGGCCTGAGACCTTCTGCCCACAGCCTTGTGAGAGAGTCACCTTGGAAGTGGCTCCCCCAGCCCTGGTTGAGCCTTCAAGTGACAGCCCCTGCCAACATTCTGGGGCAACCTCAAGAGAGCCTGACCACAGCCTCCCAGCTAAGCCACGCTGGTGTCCTGACCCTCAGAAGTCGTACACAGCGACAACCAACTTGTGTCCCTCCTAACTGTGTGGAGGGACCAGAGACCCTAATGTAAGTTCCAGTGTCACTGAGGAGAAAGTGTCCTTACCTAGAGATGGGCAGAGATGTGCAGCCAGCAGAACTCATCACACCCTCACCTCCATCCGTCCACTTATTCTCCCAGCTCCTTAGATCTGTGTCTGACCAGTGGTGTGTGCCTGATTCATGGTCTCGGGCCAACTGGAAGAGTTGGGGGAGTCAAGAGACTATTACTGGGGAGGGAGTCTTGGCTCAGAGAGGTGGTGTGATGTGTCCTAGACCTTCTGTAATTCATGCTTGTGGGCAGAACTTGGCCATCCCCTCTTTCCTCAGGACAGCCGGCTGACGTGCTTGCAACACCCCAGGTGCTTGAGGGCTGGCTGGCTGCTCCCCCAGGGATGCTAGGACCTGTGGTCAGTCCTCAGGTTCCAGCCCCTACCCAGGCTCCTGGCAAGGCCCCTCTGTGCCATGGTGCCGGTGTGGGTTTCATCAGGCCGGGGGCCCCTTTGAAGCTGGGAGATCCAATCTCCTAGATTCTGGTCAGGCCTAGGGAGCCCCTGGGGCAGTGCGGGCATCTCCTTTCTCTCAGAAACAGTAACTGGCCACTCCGGTCACCAGCCTGAGTGCTCCGTAACTCAAGATCAGAAGCTGGGCTGGCTGGCTCTGGCCAGTGGGTGTGGGCTCTTTGCCCGTCCTCTGCTCCTGGCCTCCTCCCTGCACCTCTTCTTCTGCTCCTGCCCCCTGGGCTATGGCCTCTCCATCCTCTGTGAGCTGGGTCCCTGAACCCCTGCCTGCCCCTCACCTGGACATCCCCAAGTCCCTATTGGGGCTCTTGCTCAAGTAGCTTCCCAGTTTGGGACACCTGCTTCTGCCATGTGCTCTTGAACCCCACCACTCCTGTAGGCCACGTGGGTTGGGCTCTGGGCCTTGCTTGAGTCCTGGCCCTGATGCTTCCTGGCAGGGCCACAGGGAGCTGCTCTGACCTCAGGGCAACACACCCAGGCCATCTCCTGGGGACCAGCACTCAGTAAGTTCCTGGCAGATGGTTGCTCTGAAGGTGGCTGTGGCTCTTCCAGGAAGCCATCCTGGATGGCTCATGGGGCAAAGTCCACCCAGAGGTGTTTGTGGGGATTCGCCTGCAGTTATTGACTATGCATAACTCTCCCGGGGTGGCACATCCCAGGGCTGTCCCGTGGGCACCTGGCTGGGAGCTCAGCACATTTGGTTGCACATATGACCTTGGGCCTCCTGGCCTTTTTCCCCAACTGTAAATGAGGGTTTGGATCTAAGGCACCATCACAACTACTCCAGACACATACATTTCAAAGCTCATGATGAAGCCTTCCTCAGAGCGCACATCCTGGCTGCCAACTCCTCCTCCAAGCCTTACCTCACCTGCTGCTAGGCCCTGGGTGTGCCCACCCTTCTGGGGCTGTTTCTATCTCATTGGGGAGGGGAGAACTACACCTTCCCGCACAGCAGGAATCAGTCAGAGGTTTATCTCCTGCCTGCTCTTCCCCGCTAGGGAGTGTAAGGTGTTGACCGCTCCCGACTGCTGGGGGAATATTGGGGTGAAGCATCGCCCAGAGGCATGTGCTGCTGAGGCTGGGCATGGGTCCCCTATGCTTCATGGGCAGTCCCCATCCCCGCCCAACCCCAGAGCTGGGCTCCTTTGTCTCTCCTTTGGGCCCCACCTGTCTCCAGCTTGGACACTGAAAAGGAGGCAAGAAACATGAGCCATGAGGCAGGACTAGGGTGCAACTGGGCTGCAGCCTGACCCAGATGCAGATGGGGAGGCTGAGGCTTGGGGAAAAGCAGGGCCCAGCACACTGCGAGTGTCTGGAAAGCAAAGCCTGCTCTGCCCGGCCAGAGGCCTCCCCTGCTGTGCTGCACACCTGGGGCATCTTCAGGGTACCATCCTGGGCCCAGATCAGCCTACTCTCAGTACTGACTCCCTCTGGCCTCTAGTTGCCCACTGTGGTCAACCCACCTGAGCCATGCTGTGCTGGGCACTGTCCTCCCTTAGTCTACGCCACTGGTCATCCATGCTCTCCAGCCAGCTGGCTGCTCCCCAATGGGTGTGGTGGGTGAAGCCAGATGTCCTGTGTGCCAGTTCTGCTGGGTGGGGCCCCTGGCTCCAGGTTGCCTAAGATGGGACTGGACGGAGCATGGCACTTGACTGTGCCCACTGGCCCTCACCTGGCACCTGTCTGCCTAGCACACCCATCCCAATCTGTATACAGCTAGGTGGGCGGCCGTGGTCTCCTCAGCCCCAGGGATGACTCCAGGTTCTCCACCTTGCAGTCAGAGGTGAGGGCAGTGAGCAGGCACATTCCACTGTGTATTTACAAACGTCCCCTCTCTTTCGTTTCAAAGGCTTTGCATAAAAACTATCTGTTACCTGAGTGCTCAGATAAACTTTTGCAGGTAAAATTATATCTGAGATATGGCCTGGAGAGCACGTTTGAGAATACAGCACAAATTATCAGCTGCATTTATCTTAATTACTTTGGGGGGAAGTGGAGGCCGGCTTTGGGGCCTGGAAGTGGTGTTTGTCCCACCTTATCAGGGTGCACATTTGAGATCCTTTAACAGGAGGAAGATAAAGAGACACATGGGGAGAAAATGATGTCTTCCAGCATGACAGGGGGGTGGCTGTCGGGGTGGAGTTTATGCCTAAAAACGTAAACTGTCACCTACCAAGATTGCCAAGAGCTGGCATGGGGCAAAGGGCAGGCATCAGCCATCCTCTCCTGGGTCCCTTTGCACAACAAAGGCCAACATTTGGGGGTGCATCACACTGCGACCCTGCTGCTGGCTGCAGCTCTTCCTTACTGGAGCTCAACTCCCCAGGAGGATGCTGCCCCTCCTCCTGGGCTCCTCCCTGACACCCCCATGGCCTTGGGATCAGCCTTCAGTTCAGTTCCATGCCTCCTCCTCCAAGAAGCCCTCCCTGCCCCGGCAGCTATTGCAGCTGCTGCCTGAGGCTGCTCCCGCCTTTGAGGCCCACTATCAGTCCTGGCTCTGCACGGTGGGTCCTAGTACTGCGTGCCAACCCCCCCTCCCCAAGACTGGCTTAGGGTTGGTGTGCTGCACAACCACACGTACACACACATGCACACACCATGGGAACAGGCAGACACGCGGCACACATATCAATGCCCAGCCCACAGGAAGCTGCAGTCTGAGCTCCTATGCGCCAGCAGGCAGAGGCGCTGCCCTGGGCCAGGGGGTGTGAGGGTGGGTGTGTGCAAGGTGCCTGGCTCACAGGGATCGTATTGAGGAGATGGCCACCTGGATCCCCTGCCAACCCAAGGCCCCTGGGCAGGAGGCCACCTCCTCTGGTTTTTGGGAACTAGGTGTATCTTGCCCTGAATTAGGCCTCTGCATGAGGAATAGGGACCCAGGGGTCTATGTGTAGGTCACTGCCCTCCCCTGCCTGGCTGGGCACTGCCTTCTACTGAGTAACATGATTAATGAGCCTCCTGGGGCCTGGTGGCTGTGTTAATTACCCTGGTGCCTCTGCAGTCTTCAGAATCCCATCAGCCCCCTTTTTCAATTAAAAGTGATTATAATTTGGCTTCCTAAAGACAAGTGGATTAGTAAAGCACCTGGGGCAGACTCTGGGTGGGGGGTGTCCTGGGTATGCCCAGTCAGAGATTGAGTGCCCAGCTGCTCGGCTGGAGAAGGATCCCAGGGTGTGACCACCAGGATTGGTGTTCCCTGGCAGGATCTGTGCTCACCTGGCTAGGGGGTTATACTCCACAGGGCTCTCGGCCCTGGGCGGATGGGGAGATGGAAGTTCGGGGTGAGCTCCGCGTGGGGCTGGGCCCTGCACCAGCTCTGCCATGTCCAGGCACCATCTGGCCATCTACTGGCTATCCTTATGTCCTGGACAAGCCAGGTCCATGTCCTCCTGTCCCTGGAGGACACCTCAGTAGCCAGCTATGATCCTGAAGACAGCCTCCATTGGGATCCCGTGCTGTCTGAATCCCCAGAGTGGCTCCCAGGGTGTGCTGGGCTCTGATGACAGCCCATGTCCTTCTTCCCGTTGGGGAGAGAGGTCCATGATCAGGGTCTCAGCTTCATTGTGTTCAGGGGCATTAACAGGCCTGGCAAGGATGCCAAGAGCTCCCAGGATGCAGTATTATCCCCTCTGCTCCTCAGGCTGGGATGGCCAGTGGGTGAGGCCTGAAGACCGCCTAAGGCCCTAGGCTGAGGCTGGATTAGGTGGCCCTGCTCCTCTCAGGGGCCCCTGCTCGCTGTAGCCACCATTGGCCTGACCAACCTAAGCTCCCAAAAGGCCACTGAAGCTACAGGTGTTCACGGCCAGCGCACACTTGCTAATCCTGTGCAGACCCCACAAGCTGCCTTGTCCCCAGTATTCAGACAAGAGATTGAGGCTCAGAGTGGGGAAGCAACGTGTCCAAGGCCACACAGCTGGAAAGCTTGGGCTGGGCCTTTCCAGCAGAGACTGAGGTCCCATGAGGCAGCCCAGGGTCCTAGTGTAGCTGGCCCTGCAGGCCTCACTCACTATGTGGCCTTGGCCAGTCTCTGGGCAGCTGGACCTAGAGGCCTGGCAGTGCTGCCTGGGCCTGCCCTAATCTGGCTGACTACCTTTGAGAAGAATCCCAAGGGCGCTGTTTTCTGTGGGTGGGTGACCCTGCCTTGGAGGGGCTGGGAAGGGTGGTGAGTGGATGTCTGGGTAGCACCACAGACTCTGGTGGCAGCAGCCTGGTAAGGGGTGGCTCCATGCTGACCTGGTTCTGAATAGAGAGGTTGGCCTCCCTTGCAGCATCCTCTTGGGCTCAGCCCATTCTTGAGGGCACAGGCCACAGTCCAGAAGGGCGGAGAAGGGCTTCATGGGTACTAGCCTGAGGCCACAGGACGCTGGTGGCCCTGGGCCCTGGGGCCCGTGCACTGGCCTCTCCCTCCCATGAGCGTGCTCCTAATCACACAGGCCTCGTTCCCAGTCTTCCCAGAGGCCTCCACCTTCTAAATCCTGACTCCTGTGGCCATTCCACAGACTCCCTGGGGCTCCGGTGACTGCAACCCCTGGTCCCAGGCCCTTTACCATGGAGGTAACGAGCACTGGTGCTCCCTTTCTGCTGTCCTGCCGGCTGTCTGCCAGGTCAGGTGCACCTGCCCTTTCCTATGTTTGTCCCCAGTTCCCACACACTGCAGGAGCTTGCGTCAGGAGGTGAAGGCCATGGGCAGTGAGGAGTCATGGCAGGCATCAGAGAGGTCAGGGAGGCTTGGACACAGACGGGGTCTCCAGTCCCCAGGCCAGACCCTATTCCATCTTCCTGGGGCTGGGATTTAGGCCTGAATGGAGTGGACAAGCACCAAGGAGGGGCTCCGAGGAGCCTGCAGCCTCCATCTGGCCAGTGGGGAGACACTGACCCCAGGGTGCAGGAGATTCCAGGACTGAGGGGGCTCCCAGGACAGCTCCACCATAGTCTGGGGGGTTTCACGGCCTAGCAGCAGCAGCTACATAGCCCCCTCTCCTCCCCAGACTGTCACCCTGCTGGGTAGAGGCCCAGGGCCACTGTCTCCCTCACACCATGGCATCCCCAGGAAACACAAGCCCCAGGGTTGGCCTGGGCTCCAAGTTCTGCCATCCCAGAGCCCTCCCAGGCTCAAGGGTGGACACACAGGGCTGGGAGCTGGGGTTCTCTGGTTCCCTCACCCTCTGGACCTCGGCTACAGTTGCCACTGTCACCACCACCCATTTCACAGATGAAGATGCTGAGACTAGGCCCACAACTAGAAGTGGTATCAGGACTGACAAAGGCCCTGTCTGCAATGCTGACCCCACCTCTGCAGCACCACTCTGAGACACAGCTGGGGCAGGTTCAGCAAATTCATCACTCTGGACACCGTGGGCCACCTGCCACCCAGTTGGTCCTCTGTGGCCTCCAGGCTGCCACTGCCCAAAGCCCCAAAGTCCTGGGTGGTGTTGGGGGTGGTGCGGGAAGGGGTGGCCAGGGCAGGTCTGTGGCACTCGCCAGATGCAGTGGCCTCCTCAGCCTTCTCCAGCTTCATGTGCCTTCCACCAGCCTCACACACATACTTGGTCTTCTCAGCTTGTCTGTGGCTCCTGTCCCCGAGGAGGAGCTTGTACTGTCTCATGCACGGCTGGGCCCCAACAGGGCCAGATCTCAGCATGTCTTGTTTAAGGAGGGGGCGTCAAGGACACCATACTGCTGATGTCCAGAGATGCCCAAGATGGCCCTGGGTCTCCCTGTGGTCTCCCTTCTCAAGTGGCTGGTTAGGTGGGAATGGCCCGGGCTCCAGCCGACTGTGGCTGCTAGGAAAGGGAGCACAATGGCAGGCCTTTTGATTTTTCAGGAAAAGCCAGAAATCCAGGTTTTAAAGAGAGATCCCCTCATTTTAAAACTTTGGCAAGAATTTCATGTTAAACAAAGTAACTAGTGTGTGGGCTGAGCCATCGAGGCCAGATCTGGCCTGCAGTTTGTTGTGTGTGAACTTTCCCTGGGAGGCACACTTTCTAAGCTGTCCCTACCCCGATTCCACCCCAAGTCACCCACTCACTCATTCATCCACATAGGAAATATTGACTGACATCTAGGGCAGATGTTACTGTGGAGAGACAGAACGACCACGCCGCAGCACTGACATCCCGTGGGCCCAGCTGGGGGCAACCTCAGGACGTCAACAAAGGTCTCCAGATGCCACAGCAGGTGCAGGTGCTGGTGCAGGGAGACGCTTCATGGGCAAAGGGCCTCGAGAGCTCCCTCTGCATCGGGCTCAGAGGGGTGAGTGCCATGCCCAGGTCCCACAGCTACAGAAGGCAGGGAGGTCAGAGCAGACCTGGGGACGGGTGGGACAGGGGCTGGCAGAGTGGCTGAGCCTGGGGCTGGACACTTGGCAGGTTCCCAGTGGCTCCTGTGTGGCTAGCTAGAGACTAGACTTGGTTCCAGGAGGAGAAGGAAACTGTCTCATTGTCTCTCACCAGACAGTGAGAGAAATGGGGGCTGAAGGTGCACCGGCGTCGACAATGCTCCCCAAAGCCTTGGCCTCTCCTCCTGGGTGGCAGAGGCTGTATCATCCCAATCAGCCACTGTGAGTACCTGGACCTTGGCCCTCTCCCCACCACAGCTGGCTTCAGTGTTTCGTGAGCATTGGGGCCAAGCGTCTGAGGGAAGAATGGGAATTTGTGGGTGGCTATGGGAGGCCCCAGAACACTGGGACAGGAGGGACCCCAGACTCCAGACTGTCTGGCCCCGTCCTACTACAACAGAAACAAAACTGCAGGTGGGGCGTCACTGCACTCTACAGAAGGAAACCAAGCTCAGACAGGGTGAGGAACTTGCCATAAACACACAGCAGTGGGCCACGGCCCAGGAGCCCTGGCCTGGCATCTGTCCTGCCTGGCTTCAGGGCACCAGTGCCCCCCCACCTTGTTTCCACACTGGGCTCCGACCCCCTGGGCTCCCTTCACCACTTTCCCAGGCAGCCAGGGGGATTGTTCCAAACACAAACGAGGCCGTACCCTGTGGTGTGAAATGGTTCTTGGCTTCCAAGAGTTGGGATCGAGTCCCAGCCTGGCCCACAAGCCCCTGCACTGTCGGCCCAGAGGCCCCAGGCCACACATTCTAGGAATCCCTGAGCTCATTCATGCCAAAGGGCCTCTGAGCGCCACTCCTAAGCATCCTCTAGTGGCCATGTCTTGCTCTGGAGGCCTCGGCCCAAGTGTTGCTCCTTGGAGGGTCTAAACCCCAGAGACCGCTGGGGCCACTCACCAGCAAGTCCCTTGTGTTGTGTATGTAGAGCCTCTGCCCTCTGATCCCGACTACATAGAGAGTATGGAGGGCAGAGACAGTGGGGTGGGAGCTCCCACCCCATGAAGACAGAGACTGCAGGGATGTGGCCACCAGCCCAGGGACGCCTGTGGCCACTGGGAGCTGGGGAGGCAGGAAGGAGCCTCCTCTGAGGCCTCTGCAGGGAGGTGGCCCTACACAGCCAACGGGTTCTTGCCACTTGCCCCCTCCCACATCCCGTTCTCCTGCTGGGACACACGGCCCTCCCCTTCCCATGCTCCTATCCTACCTCATCCTCTGTAGACAGGGCCAGCTGGGAAGACCTGTGCCCACCCCCCCCCCCAAGTCCTCACTCCCCACACTGGCAGCCCCTCCCCGGACACCACCTGCCTGCTGTGGTCCTCAGGCCTCTTAAGCTGTACAGCCTAGACACCTGCCCCACAGGTGCCAGCTCCTCCCTCCCTTTCCACATCATCACACCACACTGCATATGCATGAAACACACATTCAGCACTTATGTGCAGTGTATGTGCGCAGTGCGGGGCTCATCCCGCCCATCCAGAGGGTCTCTGGCCCCTGCTGCTTCCACCCTGGTGACGCTATGCATGCAGCCGGACTTGACGGCGGCACTGAGGATGGAGCTGGACTTGACAGGGACGCCGTGCATGGTGCACTCCACTCTGTTGCCCTCTCTGTTCCGGAGTGTCAGGGAACGGGAAGGGCGGCGTGCTTTTCCTGCTATTTTGCGGCTGGCTCAGTGAGGCCTGTGAGGCCCTGGGGTCATGCTCACCTGCAAGGTGAGGAAACCGAGTCACAGCTGTGGGGATGTACGTCCCAGTGTTCTGACCTGAGGCTGGGCGCCTGGGGGCAGATGCCATGGGGAGGAACCCCAGCTCCAGGCCACTGTCCCGGGAGCCTCTGGCCACGTGACCCACACCATGGCAGAGGGGCCCTGGGAGGACTCCCTGGCCCTGTCTCTTGCTGTGGGGCTCTGGCAAGCACAGCTGAGTATCACTGACGCTCAGCCCAGACATGGTTGGCTCTGGGGGCTTTGGAAGGTGGTGCTGGCAGAAAGCCCCGCCCCAGGGGTGTTTTTCTTTTAGCTGTTCATTTTTCAGAGAAAAAGGAGGGAAGGAAGAAAGGAAGAAAGATATTTTGCCAGGGACTGAAGAAGGCACAGTGTCTGACGGCCTCTGCCGGGGTGTGGGGTGCTGGGCAGAGGAGGCCCCTCCCTCTGGCCTGTGGTGATGGGCCAGGCCAGCCCCAAAGGCCAGGTGAGCCACATGGACTAGAAATAAGCTGGAAAGAGAGAAGATTCCAGAAGGGCGAGTGAAGACGTAACAATTCAGTTCTGTGCATACAGTTGGTACTAGATAAATGTTTACCAGATGGATCTATGGCTGGCTGGTAAGGCCAGTCTGACCTCATACAGGCTGCTGACCCTCACTGCAAATGGAGGGTGCCCCATGGTGACAGTCTTTCCTGATCACTCTGCTTTAATCTTGACTTTGTTTCTTCAAACCAGCACTGCCTTTGCTCCAGTAAGTCCTAGAGGAAGCTTAGGGAAAATGGTGTCCACCCTGCACTGTGGCTTAGACAACAACCAGAAACCAAAACCCTTATAGAGTACCCAAACTCTGAGCTTCCTTGCCACCAAGGCAAAAAGGGAACAAGGTTCAGGGGACTTGCCTCTCCTGTCACTCAAACAGAGGACAGTGAGCCCAGGAGGGCCAGAGAGCGTCTTCCTGGAGCTCACCTAACCCAGCCTCACCTTGACCTTCACGGTGAGTTAGGAGTGGTGCCAAGAGACACATGCACGGTGACCCTGAGCAGAAGTGCTCCACAGCTGTGGATCCCCCCAACTGTGGATCCCCCAACTGTGTTCTAGGTGAGGAACTGAAGTGGGGTGGGGGGCGAGATCTGCCAGTGGGCCTGGGAGGCCATCCCAGACTCTCCCCCTGGTTATAGGGGCTGTGGGGGGGGGCCTGCCACTCAAGGTCCTGCCAGCCCAAACCCCTGTGGGCTTCTTACCCCCCAAAGAGGGATGTGAGAGACTTATGTTTTAGAGGCCCTCAGGTGGGGACAGTGCAGGCAGAAGATCCCCTGGGGCCCTGGTTCCAGCCAGAGAGGCCAGCCCAGGGGTGACCCTGACAGGGCGAGGATGACCTGTGGGTGAGGGCAACAGGGCCCCTTATGAGCTGGAGGACTGAAGGGCAGTCGGGTCCTCTCTGGTAGGGCGAGACCTGAGCAGACACTGGCACAACCATTTTCTTGCTGTGTGACCTCAGACCACTGTTTCAGCCTCTCTGAGCCCCTCATGCCCTTATGTGAAGGTATCTAACACCCCTCCTTCCTCCTGAGGTTTGTGGGGTTACATCAGATGGTGCACATAAGACATTCTGCTCACGGAGGGCTGCAGTGAATGTTAGCTATTACTGTTGAATTATTATTGTTTTTCTATTAGTCCATCCACCCCATTGCCCTAGGGATGCACAGATTGGCCTGGAAATAAGAGAGGATTTAAATATTTAAAAAGTAGTGTTTTAAAGTATCTTTCTGGGACTCTGTTTGCGTATATTACTCCCCCGCTGGCCCCATCTCTGCCCCTGCCCTGGGCACTGTCTGGGAAGGTGATGTCTCTGGCAAGTGCGTCGTGGTGACCTGGGGTCTTACAGAGACAGCTGTGACTTCTGCTGCTGGTCCACGTCCTCCCCTCCCCTCCTGCAGCTGCCCAGCAGATGGTGCCTGTTGGAAGGTTCCAGACCCAGGCAGGCTATGAAGAAGGCAGGGAGAGTGCTGTGTGCACGCGTGTGTGGGCATG
The DNA here is from genome assembly GCA_963574655.1 of Perodicticus potto. Classification (NCBI taxonomy): domain Eukaryota; kingdom Metazoa; phylum Chordata; class Mammalia; order Primates; family Lorisidae; genus Perodicticus; species Perodicticus potto. Next base: position 7,131 of record CAUYRH010158893.1, on the reverse strand, counting down.
TGCAGGCAGCACGGCCATGTGCACATGGCATTTCTTTTGTCCCATTCCCAAGATCATCTTGATATGCAGAAATGTGCATGCAGAGGCAGACTGGATGCCATCAGGGGCCCTGATGGGGACCCTGTACCCCTACTCACGATGGCAACATCTGAGCACCACAGGGCCCGAGGCGGTCCCACCTGGGTTAATTTAAACCTGGGTGCTCGGGTAGGACTCAGGGGCCTGGGAACTTTAGGTGTGAGCCTGGGATCCTGGCTGTCACATGCCAACTGTGTGGGCAACTCACTTGCCCTCTGCTGGTGCCTCGGTCTCCCCCTGCATGAAAAAGGGACATAGATGACGCCGACTATGAAGGGCCTCACTCAGGGTCACATGCCCAGGGGCCCTCCCTACAATGATTAACAGTGACACAAAGTGTAAGCACTATTAACATGGGTGTTCAGAGCCATGGGAATCAGCCGTGAAACGGCCACACTGCCCTTTCCAGTTCTGGTCTTTCCTTTGCAGCCATGATGGGAGCTGTGAGTCCTCCCATAAAGGGGCTCCAGTCACGTCCCCAGGTGTGGGCCCTTTCTGTCCCAGGGGGACCCTGGCCCACCCTGCCCCATACGAGCTCCAGGCTACTGCCGCCTGCTCCAGGAGAGCTGGCCCTGAGTAGGCTGGGCCCACCAGGCCGTGGAGGTGCAGATAACAAATGCCCAAATGCCATGTCCACAGTGGGATGGCCAATTGTTCAGACTGAGGCCACCGTCTCCAACATTGTAGACACATACTATTTGTCTTTTTTTTTTTCGTAGAGACAGAGTCTCATTTTATTGCCCTCGGTAGAGTGCCGTGGCGTCACAGCTCACAGGAACCTCCAACTTCTGGGCTTAGGCGATTCTCTTGCCTGAGCCTCTAGGGTAGCTGGGACTACAGGCGCCCACCACAATACCCGGCTATTTTTTTGTTGCAGTTTGGCCGGGGCTGAGTTTGAACCTGCCACCCTCGGTATATGGGGCCGGCGCCTACCCACTGAGCCATAGGTGCCACCCTGTCTTTTTTTTTTTTTTTTTTTAGAGACAGAGTCAACCTTTATCGCCCTCAGTAGAGTGCTATGGTATCACAGCTCACAGCAACCCCCATCTCCTGGGCCCAGGCAATTCCCTTGCCTCAGCCTCCCAAGTAGCTGGGACTACAGGCGCCTGACACAACGCTCCACTATTTTTTTTGTTACAGTTTGGCTGGGGCTGGGTTCGAACCCGCCACCCTCAGTATATGGGACTGGTTCCCTACCCACTGAGCCACAGGTGCCACCCATACTATTTGTCTTTTTAAACACACAAAGTGTTTATGCTCAATTTTCAGTCAGAAAAAGATTTAGGAAATAAAAGAAAATACCCACTGATGGCAACTTCGCAGAGAAAGTGCCACCCCGTCTTTGCAAAACTATAGATCAAAGCCACTTAGATGCCCAGACCTGGCACATGGGAAGGGCGGGCCAGGCTGTCTCCTCCCCTGGGTGTGGAGATGTCCCCATCTGGGCTGCTGGCATTGGGCTGGGGTCACTTTAACATGAAAAGGACTCAGGAACAGTCCTTCTGAAGAGCCTTGCGATCCTTCCTGAGCAGGAGGTGCCAGCAGGCCTGGGGCAGCTCTCTGTGTGTGTGTGGGGGGCTTCCCAGTCAGAAGAGTATCACAGGACACCTGGGACAGGCAGGTCAACTGGGAAGACACATGACCACCAGAGACACACGTACTCTGCCCTCCACCCATGTCCTGGACTCAGCCTTGGGCCCCACAGAGGGGAGTTTCCCTGTGGATCCCACCTCTGGCCAGGCCTGGCCAGGCCAGACCAGGTTGTCGGGCACGGCTGGACGCTGTGGCTCGTGGTAGTGATGGTGGCAGTGTGGTAGCTTCAGGCCACTCCCTCCCTAGCCTGGTGGAAAGTTGTCCCTGGCTCCTGCCACCTTCCAGCTTTCACATCTCAGCTGGTTTTAATTAGCTTCCTTCAAAGTCCCCCAAAGCAATTCAGCCACGTTAGCGCTCACCAGCTGCCAAGACTCGGCCGCAGCGCGCCTGCGTGTTTAGGGTGGGGTGGGAGGATGCAGAAACCATCTTGGCTGCAGCCTGTGGGGGCTTCTCCACGAGAGGCCATGGGCTGAAGAGCTGGGTGACCCTGGCTGGCACAGACTAGGCTGGGCCTGTGAGCAGGCCATGGGCAGCATGAACGCTGCAGGCCCACTGTGGCAGCTCCAGGGGCTGGCCACTTGCCTGAAGACACCAAGCCCTGTGTGCACTGCCCAGGGCCTCTGGTTTCTTGCCGGATCTGTGGGCCCCTCTTTGCCCTCTGATCTGCTCCACATGTTTGGCAAAGTCTTGTTTGTGCCGACCTTGCTAGGGGCCCATGCCCACCCTCTCTCCCCACCTCTATTGGCTACAGTCCCCTCAGCCCTGAGGCATGGATGCAGGTGCCCACGTGGCCAGTGAGGCTGGTGGGCAAACAGAACACAGACTGCAGCCAATGTGTGACCTCACGGCTTTTCCCAAGGGGCAGGCAAATTGCCCAGGGGTGTCCGGGCTCAGTATGGCCACTGCTTGCTGGTTTCCAGCAGACACTTGGAATTCTTGTGGACTTCCAAAGTGTAGCTGTGTGGGGGGTGACTGCCAGTTTGCCACCCCCATCCTGCATGTGGCTACCGCCAATGCTCAGGCTCAGATCTTTCTCTGCCTCATTTACACACTGGCCCATTCTTAAGCTGCAAGCATTCCCTCTGTGTTGGACAGTTGCATTTCTTACTTGCCCACCATCTATTTCCCTGTTGTTGGCAACAAGACCTCAAAGTTCTTCTGGAGAACGCCCTGCAACCCAGACTGTGTTCATGTGGCACCCATGGGGGCTGACCCTCCCCAGCCCCTTGGACTTTATCCTGATGTCACTCTTTGAGCACCTGGAGCTGGCTATGCCTGAAGGCCCTGCACAGTCAAGACCATCTCCTTTCTGCTAAACCTACTTTGAGCTGGGTTCTCTGTTCTCCTGTGGCTGAAAGGTGCCCTGACCATGTGGGGATTCACAGGTGACCCTATTGTGTGCTGGGTCCACTGTCCTGAGAGCTAGCTCAGCTGCTACCCTTCTCTTGGGTTGCCCAGACCGTGTCTCTCCTGGTGGCCTGTTCCTCCTTCCTGTGGTGTCCCCTGTCCGCTCTGGGAGATCAACTGCCCGTGAGCATACTCATTCACCCACCAGCATGTATGTGAGCAGTCACCCTGCACTGGAGGCTTCTGGAGTGTTCCCCGTCCTTCCTGTGTGACCTGGGCACAATCTGGTTTAAATTGGAGACGGACCCGACATCCCCACTGTGGCTCAGCTATGATTTTTTTTTCCTTTAACTTGCTAATTTAATTTTTATTCCATCAATGTATTTTTTCTGTAAACTGAAAGGTAATTTTAAAATGTTTCTAGGGGTGGCGCCTGTGGCTCAAAGTAGTAAGGCGTTGGCCCCATATGCCAGAGGTGGTGGGTTCAAACCCAGCCCCAGCCAAAAATTGCAAAAAAAAAAAAAGTTTCTAGCTAAACACAGTTGTCTTCATTCTCAACAGCATGTTGTTCTCAACCAAGACGTTTGGCATCATCTATGCATGTCTGTTGGTGTCACCCTAGGCAGGTGGGGGTGCTGGGGACCTACGTGGCACTCTCAGGTCCAGGACAGCCCTGGCAATAGCAGCTGCAGTGGAGAAACCTCTCCCAGAGCAGGTGCGAGATCCTCTCCAGGACTGGGATCCTCGGTGCACTGGCGGAGGGGACACTGAGCAACCTGGCAGGTGGCTGCACTGCCACACTCATGACTTGTCCAGAACAATCTGAGTCTTTCCCCTGCTTCTCTGGGCTAGATGGGAGTACTCACTATCCCCGTAGGAGGGTGACAACTAAATGCTCCTGCCCCTTCCTCATCCCATCAAGAGGGACCCGAATGTGATCAAAGAAGGGACATGTGATCGGGTCCGTCTCCAGCCCAGTCTGGTTTAAATCACGTGGGCCAAGAATGTGCTCATGCTGGTGAGCCACTAACACAGCAGCTGCCTGTGCACCGCAGCTCTCAAGGGCCTGCTTGGACCACACGACGTCCTTACAAGCAAAATGACCTAGCATCTGGGATTTGCTTTAAAAAAAGTAAAACAGCAAGACTGACTATAGGGGCAGAGATAGATGAAGCCAGGCTACCCAGGGGTCAGGGACCTTTGCACAGGGGTAAGGGGTTGTGACACGTCTCTGGCTACATTTGTGTATGTTTAAAATGGTCCACAGTAAAATCGTAAAAAAAAATCCCATCAACAACTATCACCACAGAAATTCCAACCATTTTTCTAAGGATCCTAGAGTTGCAAGGGAGGGGCTCTGGGCCCTTGGATGGTATGTGGGTTTCATCTGTACTATTAGTTTAGGGAGGCAAGGCTGGGGTGGGGGGAGCGTCCCACAGTGCTGTCCAGGCAGGGCAGCAGAGCTCAGGGCTGCGCCCCTCCCCTGCAGAAACTGCTGAATTCGCTGGTTAGGGCTGGGGAGTAGGCAGGGAAGTAGGCGAGGGTGGGGCACCAAGCCAGAGGTGGGTCCAGACAGGCCCGGTAAGGTGGTGGGCAGCAGGTGAGCACGCTTGGCCTCCGGGGAGACCAGAGAATGTGTTGCCCACACTGGGCAACTTCCAGAGTAAAAACTCAAGTTACAAGTTTATAATAATTGCAAAATGGGAAAGGCCAACAGTCCAGACGGTCACAAGTAGCATAAACTATGGGCAAGGGCGGGAGGTGCTGTCCCCTGCTCCAGCGCTGTCCGTCACACCACCTGGACAGTGCGGTCATGGATGGCACTCACAGACCCAGCCCTGCCACGAGGGCCTCCCCACCCTGAGACCAGAAGGCACCCTCCATCCCTCTGCCCCGACTTCCAGCCACTGACGGGAGAGAAAAGTGCTGGTTCTATGGTGTCTGGGTGAGAGGTGGCCTGATTTCACCACTGTCAAATCTAGACCAACCAAGACCATGCTGGGGATTTCAACACAACAGTCCATAGACTGTGTTCAACAATGGAAAATCTGCTGGGCACAACTGCTCATGCTTGTCATCCTAAGCTACCTGAGAGGCTAAGGTGGAAGGTTCCCTTGAGCTCAGGAGTTAGAAACCAGCTTGACAAGAGTGAGACCCCATCTCTAACTAAAGTATAAAAACTAGCCGGGCATTGTGGCAGGTGCCTATAGTCCCAGCTACTCAGGAAGCCAAGGCAGGATTGCTTGAGCCCAGGAATTTGAGGGTGCTGTGAGCCATCATGATGCCACTGCACTCTAGCCTGGGCAACACAGCGAGATCCCATTTTTTTAAAAAAAGGAAAATAAAAAAGACAGACAAATCCAGGGCAAAAGCTCACTCAGACAATGCAAAAAACAGGCTGTGTGGCTGCCCTGCTGACAGAGTCCAAGGCACACAGACAAGGGCTCACTCAGAGTCACCAGCTGTATCCTGACTCCACTCTGCCGCGACCAAGGACCCTCTCCCAGATGCTGGGATACTCCCTCCTTTCTTCCTTTCCAGCTCCTGGGTCTTGTAAAAGTCTAAAGCTTCTTGATATGGGTGCAGCTCCTGCCTAACTGCACTCTGGTATGCACGGGTGGGTGTTGACATTTGCCATTTTACCTTCCTAGAGCGAGTGGCCCTTTTCATGGGGTTTTCCCATTCCCAGTGGGCTTGTCAGGCCAAAGAGTCAGCAGCAGCCGGGGAAGGCCTGAGTGGCTGGGCAACTGTGGGCCAGCCCCTGTCCGCACTGCCTTGCGTCAGTTTCCTCACTGGTAAGATGAACTGCTAAAGGGAATGCTGTGGAAGGCAGAACCACCTCAGACAAAGAGATCTGGGAACAGAAGGGATGATGGCCAGAGGAAGGTGTGTCCAGCTCCTGGCAGAGCCAGCCTGGCACCCACAGGGGAAATAGGTGGTGGTGGAGGCTTGGGCTATGGGGTAGACACAGGTCACTCTCAAAGAGGCCAGAGATGGAATGGGGTCAGGGGAAGCCTCTGCTCACACAAAAACTGAGGCCTCTGCAAGGACAAATTGTCCCTCTGACGGGGACCTTCAGCACAAAAAGATGTGGGTGCAGCATCCTCTCTGATCCTGGTGCACCCAGACTGTCTCACCTGCCTTGCTCCCCTCCCACAGTGTCCTGTCCTGATCCATCCACCATCCAGCCATCCCTCATCCATCCATCATCTATCCATCCCTCCACCTGCCATCCATCCATCCACCCATCCACCTACCATCCTTCCATCCACCGACCCACCCACCACCCACCCACCATCCATCCATCCCCTACTCACCAACCACTCTCTATTCACCCATCACCCATGCATCCATCCATCCATCATCCCTCCATCCATCCATCCAACCATCCATCCACCCACCCACCCATCCATCCATCCATCCAAACATCCATCCATCCACCCACCCACTCATCCATCCATCCGTCCATCCAGCCACCCATCCATCCATCCAACATCCATCCAACCATCTATCCGTCCATCATCCATCCATTCACCCATCATCCATCCATCCAACCATCCATCCATCCATCCAACCATCCATCCAACCATCCATCCATGCATCCATCCATCCACCCAACCATCCATCCACCCATCATCCATCCATACACCCATCATCCATCCATCCACCCATCCATCCATTCATCCATCCATCCATCCATCATCCATCCAACCATCCATCCATCCATCTATTATCCATCCAGCCACCCATCTATCCATCCATCCATCATCCATCCATCCATCCATCCATCCATCCAACCATCCAACCATCCATCCATCCAACCATCCAACCATCCATCCATCCAACCATCCACCCATCCATCCATCCATCCATCCATCCAACCATCCATCCATCCATCCCTCTACCCACCCACCCACCCATCCATCTAACCATCCGTCCATCTACCCATCCATCCATTCATCCATCCACCCATCATCCATCCATCCTCCCATCATCCATCCATCCACCCATCCATCCATTCATCCATCCATCCATCCATCCATCCATCCAACCATCCACCCATCCATCCATCCATCCATCCATCCAACCATCCATCCATCCATCCCTCTGGCC
>CAUYRH010158891.1:0-10181 GCA_963574655.1 Perodicticus potto | reverse complement strand
ATAAAATAGGTTGTCAATCTTTGCCCAAGATAGTTTTCCTTGGGTTTTCTTTGAATAAATCTTAGTGATTCCTCCCCACCCCCCATAAAATAGCTTGTGATCATGAATGTCATTATTTCTAAGATATCTGATCACTTGATTTCAGTTTAGGCATATATTGTATGATACATTAATCAAAACAAAGAGAATATTTTAATGGCTCTATTCCAGCAAAAACACAAGTAACAAATAAAAGGGGCAACTTTTGAAATAGCAGTTCTAAACACTTCTAAAAAGACAAGAAACATGTCCTAAATAACTTACACAGACGATATCTCGCGCGCGCACACACACACTATTCTATTACTAAAAGTAAACACCTTTTACTTTACTTTATTTTGGCTGTTGTATGCAAGTCTGTACTCTGCCAAAATCAACTTAAAATGAAGACATGGCTTTGTTTACTGAGATTCAAATTTGATGTGATGCTTTAAAATAAACTTGATACTTTTAAAAACATGAAAAAAAAATAAAAATGAAACAAGTAGTTTCTTGTCCATGCATCCTTGGGGAAGGGTATTAAATGTTTAAACACCCAAGTCATATTGATGGTTCACATTGACTTAGAATCAAATTACTTCTCCAAGTAGCAGTCTGAGAAGCTGGAAGGCAGTGGGACTTTGGAGACTGGCCTTGAAGCACAGGCAAGATTTGGGCTTAGTAGACATATATTAAGGAGAGGAAGATGGGAACAGGTCAGGTATGAATGAATGGTTTCATGCAGGCTGGAGCTTGGCCTGGAGGAAGAGCAGGGTTTAGAAAGCACATTGAAAAGTGGAAACTTTGAGTAAGAAAAATGGTTGAGGTGAGAAGGAACAAGCTGGATGTGCACCCAGAGCATGCAAAAACTGCCCCACTTCAGGGAAGGATTCATGTTCTTGGTTGTGAGAAGCCAGCAGGCTGGCATAAGCAGGAAGGGAATTTATGTAGTCCACACTGCATTCCTGTTTGTTTCTCTGTCCCCCTCTCAATTTCATCAAAAATTCCCAAAGCAACCTCTCCCTGCTCACAGCCCCTAAAGGATGTTTTCTGTGCCCCTTCTCTTAGCCTGAGCACTTTCTACCCTAAGAGTCCCCTGGTATGGTTTCTCTCTCCTATTAAACTATAAGCCTAATGGCAGGTCCTAACTCAGCTGTGCCACCCTCCAGCCCCCTGCTGCCCAGGGAGGCATATCATACAGGTTTTCTGTATGTTGACCCGTCTTGGCCTCCCTAGATGGGTGCTCAAGTCTCCTTTTCCACATTATCTGCGATGGTCCCTTGTAAAGATTCAGATCTCTGGCTTCAGGCATTTATTGCATTTTTTAGATTAATGCTGTCTTCTAAACAGGCTATTTTCCATACCAGGAAGCTTAAGAGAGTCCAGAGTGAAGCATGGGAAGAGCAGTGGGGTTATCACAATTTTGTTCAGTTCCTGCATTGGTTTAACACAAGAAAAAGAGTTGAATCCTTTGCTCAGCTTGTCCTCTAAGCACCTTAGTTAATTCAGTGCACATACACTTCCCTTTTTGTTGAAATTTTTTATTTTTATGTGATTTTAAATTTGTAGAGAAGTTGCAAGAATAGGCTGAGCACAGTGGCTCCCATCTGTAATCCTAGCACTTTGGGAGGCTGAGGCAGGAGGATTGATTGAGCTTAGGAGTTCAAGACCAGCCTAAGAAAGAATGAGATCCCATCTCTACTAAAAACAGAAAAACTAGCCAGGCATTGTGGTGGGCACCTGTAGTCCTAGCAACTCAGAAGGCAGAGGCAAGAGGATCGCTTGAGCCCAAGAGCTTGAGGTTGCTGTGAGCTATGATGCCATGGCACTCAACCCAGGGTGACAGAGTAAGGCTCTGTCTCAAAAAAAAAGGCAAGACTAGAACAAGGAACTCCCTTTACTCTTCATCCAGATTTAGCAATTATTTACATTTTGCCCCATTTGCTTTATCTCTCTATATGTATATGTATGAATATATACACACATGCGTTTTTCTCTGAAATGTTTGGAAATGACAACTCATTCATTGTGTCCCTTTACCCCTAAAGACTTTATCGTGTATTTCCTAAGAAAAAGGACATTCTTGTGGATTTTTACTTCTTACCGGTAGTGCTGGTTTCTTGCCCTAATATGGTGTTTACTGGCAAGTGTGGGGGGTAGGGGTATTTTATGGGTCTGCAGGAATTAGTCAAGAGTTGTCACAGCATTCCTTTCCTTCTAACGAGACCCTGCAAGGACAAAAACCCATACCAAGAAGTGTAAGGCTGGGTCATCTTTTTGGACACATGTGCCTATTGTTTCTGGATAAAAAGGTGAGCCTTGTCACAGGTCCAAAACCAAACATAATTTAGGAAAGTGGCATCAATTAAGCCAGCCAGCCTCAGACCTAGTGCAACACTAGAATCCAGAAGGAAAAGAAGTCAGGCCATTGCACTTATGGAAGAAGCTTTTCTTCTGCCTTAGCCCTTGTTGCTAAGGGCTCACAATGGGTAACAATTGCATTCCTGTCATCTTGCCTGTAAGTCACGTTCCTGCCATCAGCATCTGTAACAGGGGTCCCCCAAACCCTCTTGCTCTTAACCAAATTCCCAGAGATTCTGGGATTCAGGGGTCCCCAGAAGAGCCCTGGGCAACCTCCTTCATTAGGGTCTTCATTTATTTGGTGAAGCCTGGTGGATAGACAAGTGGAACACTTTTTTTCTTCTTCTAAATATAAAATGAATACATGTATCTTGGGTAAAAAAAATATATATATGGAAAAAAAATGTGAGGCAAGGCACAGTAATCCTAGCACTCTGGGAGGCCAAGACGGGTGGATTGCTTTAGCTCAGGAATTCGAAACTAGCCTGAGCAAGAGTGAGACTCTGTCTCTACTAAATAAAAAACAGAGACAAGAGGATCACTGGAGTCTAAGAGTTTGAGGTTGCAGTAAGCTATGCCACGGCACTCTATCAAGGGCAACAAAGTGAGACATGGTCTCAAAAAAAGAAAAAAATGTGAAGAAGGGATATACCTTACCTGTAAGCTAACTATAACTCCCGTGTTCACCCTTTCAGATGCCTCTTCTATCAGGAATGAACGTTTCATGTGGTAGCTAAGGACTCAGAACTAGAAAAAGTTCTGGCTCTGCCATTACTAACTGGAGTAAGGGAACTGTCTTCTTTGAGATCCAGTTTCCTTATCTATAAAATACAATGGAAACAGTACCTGGTTAACAAGTTAATGCATTAGTCCAATGCTTGACATGAAGCAATTAATAACAAATATTAGTGCTAGACAACAAAAAAGGACTCATGCCATGCCACTGTATAGCAACTTGCTATTTTAACAGTGGTTTATTCATTCAACTAATATTTTTTGAACACCCACTGAATGCCAGACATAGTGCTAAGTTTTTGTGGTTAACCAAACAAAATCCTTGCCCTATGGGGCTTGCATTGGAGTGGAGAGAGACAGATAACAAACTTATGTCTTATAAAGTATATCATGAGTTGATAAGTGCTTTGGGGGAAAACTCAGCATATATGCTGGGTAAGGACCACCAACAGCAGGTTGCTATTTTATATAAAGTAGTCAAAGAAGGCCTCTTTGAAAAGGTGGCATTTCAGCAAAAGTCTGAAGGAAGTGAGGGAGCTGTGTGAATATCTGGAGGAAGAACATACCTGGCAGTGGGAACAGTATGTGCAAAAGTCCTGAGGCAGCAGCATGCTTAGCATGTTTGAGGATAGTTGAGGCTGTTCTGGCCAGGGCAGAGTAAGGAAAAGAGTAGTAGGAGCAGAGGTGAGGGAGGTAATGGGGACCCAATTGTATAGGGCCTTATATGCCATTTTAAGGATTGTAGCTATTCCCCTAAGTGACATGGGAAACCAGAGGACAGTTGAATGAGAGAAATGATAAAATCTGACCCTCTGTAGTTATCAGTACTTGTGTATTATAGTTAAAATGAAAACCCAGGCAAGGCACAGTGGCTCATGCCTTTAATCCTAGCACTTTGGGAGGTCAAGGCAGGTAGATTGCTTGAGCTCAGGAGTTCAAGACCAGCCTGAGTAAGAGCAAGATCCCGTCTCGACAAAAAATAGAAAAACTAGCTGGGCGTGGTGCCAAGCACCTGTAGTACCAGCTGCTCAGGAGGCTGAGGCTAGAGGATCACTTGAACACAAGAATTTGAGGTTGCTATGAGCTATGACACCATGGCACTCTACCAGGGCAACAGAATGAGACTCTGTCTCAATCAATTGATCAATCAATCAGTAAAGTGAAAAGCTGCATAGCTACTTGGGCTCTGCTAACCAGCATCTCTCAGACTGTGGACCTCTCCCCACCAGGAATATCACTTACTCCACAGCCTACCTAACAGGATGTAGCTCCTCCTCCCCACACACAGTTTTGGATGGACTTACATCCAGGCACATATCCAGATGTTTCCAAGCTACACCATACTGGAGTCTAGCCTTACTGTTCCCCTCTCACTAGCCATGACAGCTAATGGCCACCATCAAATAAAGTCTTGTGGCCAGGCACAGTGGCTCACACCTGTAATCCTAGCACTCTGGGAGCCTGAGGTGAGTGGATTGCTTGAGCTCAGCAGTTTGAGACCAGCCTGAGCAAGAGTGAGACCCCATCTCTAAAAATAGCTGGGCATTGTGGTGGGTGCCTACAGGGTGACTACAGTCCCAGCTACTTGAGAAGCTGAGGCAAGAGGATCGCTTGACCCCAAAAGCTTGAGGTTGCTGTGAGCTATGATGTCATGGTACTCTACCAAGGCATCAAAGTAAGACTCTGTCTCAGAATAAGTAAATAAATAAATAAATAGGCTCAGCGCCTATAGCTTCAAGCGGCTAAGGCGCCAGCCACATACACCAGAGCTGGTGGGTCCAAATCCAGCCTGGGCCTGCCAAACAACGACAACTACAACCAAAAAATAGCCAGGCATTGTGGTGGACGCCTATAGTCCCAGCTACTTGGGAGGCTGAGGCAAGAGAATCACTTAAGCCCAGGAGTTGGAGGTTGCTGTGAGCTGTGATGCCACAGCACTCAACCCAGGGTGACAGTTTGAGGCTCTGTCTCTAAAATAAAATAGAATGAAATGAAATGAAATGGAGTGGAGTGGAGTGGAGTGGAATGGAATGTGGAATGGAATGTGGAATGGAATGGAATGGAATAGGGTGGCGCCTGTGGCTCAGTGGGTAGGGTGCCAGCCCCATATACTGAGGGTGGCGGGTTCAAACCCGGCCTCCACTGAACTGCAAAACAAAAAAATAGCCGGGTGTTGTGGCCGGCGCCTGTGGTCCCAGCTACTGGGGAGGCTGAGACAGGAGAATTGCCTGGGCCCAGGAGTTGGAAGTTGCTGTGAGCAGTGTGATGCCATGGCACTGTACCGAGGGTGATAAAGTGAGATTCTGTCTCTACAAAAAAAAAAAAAAGAAAGAAAGAAAAAGAAAAGAAAGAAAATAAAAATAAATAAATAAATAAATAAGGTCTTGTCATAAGCCAGGCCCCTCATTGTCCCTGGAGCTCATTTAATCCTCAAGGCCATCCTGCCAGACAGCCAATGTCATTCTCCCTTTTACAGCTGGTGCAATGATTGATTAACTCATGCAAGATCCTAAAGCTAGCAGGTGGGGAAGCCGGTACTCTCCCACCCTGCCTGTCAGTCTTCCAAGGATGGGGACATTGATGAATAAACAAACCCTGGCGCCGACAGTGCCTGGCACACCATAGTCATCCAGACTGCAAGATAGGAGGTTGCATGAATCGGTGCTCTTTGTCCCTCCCTAAGCTCTCACTGTGTTGAGAAAATATCTGGGAAAGCCTTTTGCAAACTGCAGAGCATGACACAAATATGAGTGTGGTCCTGAGGATGATTAGGAGTCTCAGGTTCTAGAGGGGCTCCTGATTTTTCTAATGGCTGCCTTCTTCTAGTCATTGGTGGGTCAACCCCAAACACCTGAACTCTCCCAAACCTCAGCATATCCCAGCTTCTCCTTTGCTTTACTTGAAACAAATCAGGTCTTTTATGAGTGAGGGAGGGGGTGTGTGGTGGCCTTGCTTTTGAGAACATGCTTTTACCTCCTTCCAGTTCATTGTTTTCATACAAAATTCCAGACAAATAGGGCAGGCTAACTGAAGTCTCTTTCATAGCCAGTGGTCCCCCAGGCTGGTATTTCCACACCTCCTTCCCTTTTTCTCTCATGTCAGTCTTCCATTGAAGTTATGATCCACTTAAGACCACAGGGAGGTAGACTCAGGGCAAAGGAGATTTTTTTATATAGCTGATGGGGGGGAGGAGAGGACAGCCTTTGAGGCCACCATGTGGCAGGGTGGGAAGAACCCCAGATTTGCTTGCTGATAGACTAAACTACATGCCAGATCGGTTCTACTGATCAACAAATTACTTTGGACTAATTACTTACCTGTTCAACTTTGAAAGATGTATTTTCAGAATCCTTCACCACAAAGTGCTCCAGACAGCCACTACGGGTTCAACTGTGCATGTGAAACCATTTCCCTCCTGCAGGCCAAGTAAAGGCCTTCTTCCAGTTTGGTTAAATTGGCATAGAGTATGAGGGCTCCTGGTGATTCTGCTAAATCATGTCCTGGCTAAAAACAAACAAACAAAAAATGAGTAAGAAACACCTTCCTGATTTCACATGGCTTTCCAGCTTTCCAAACTGGTCAGACCCCACAACCTCTGTGATTTTTTGCCATTTACAAATAGTAAAACTACAAACTGCACTATATGCACACTTGAAAAGGGTTAATCATTGACTTCCTCAGCCTTACACCATCTGGTCAGCCCAGGGCACTGACTGCTAGTCCAGACTGGGCTGGGCAGTGAGGGAAGGGACTAGTGATGTGGGATAAGGGTGAGGAAGGTGCCTGATCACGAAATCCAAATTTGTAATATGTTGCCATCCTTAGTTGAGCATTTATTTGGCTCTCATGAATGAAAAAGGTGTCAGTGACTGGTCTGAGGAGATTTTCTGGGCCAAGGGAATGAAAACAAAAACATACACTTTAACCCCAAGTGTGCTGTCTCCAGGGTGCTATTCTCTGGAGAGTAGAATTTGGGGAACCTTTACAGTACATTATGTGTACTTCTGTGTCTAAACTTTATACAATGAGTATGCATCAATTTTAGATTGCATTTCAAAGTCTAAGATGCCCTTGATTGAAAGACACCATCATTTTATGTAATGCTATGACACATCATCTGTTACTAAGACACATCCAGGTTTTTGAGATGTTAAAATGTGGGGGAAAAAATGTGTATCTTGGAATTGGTGGAATGAAGTAATTCTTTTAATTAAAAGATATTTTCCATTTTGGGGAAAAAAAATTACTTAAGTTGCTTTTGCCTCCCATCCTCCTGGTCAGAATGATTTCCTCCAAAAAGCCAAAGGAGTTGCATTTGAAGATGAGTTAACATTTTTTAACCTTTATATGCCAATTTCATGCCAGGCCCTGTGCTTTCTCATCTCGGAGTCCATCAGAACCTTATGGGAACTAGTTGGAAAGGTGATGATGTATCTTGTTTCAAATTTTTTTTTTTTTAGAGACAGAGTCTCATTTTATCGCCCTTTGGTAGAATGCCATGGCGTCACAGCCCACAGCAACCTCCAACTTCTGGGCCTAGGTGACTCTCTTGCCTCAGCCTCCCGAGCAGCTGGGACCACAGGCACCCACCACAACGCCCAGCTATCTTTTTGTTGCAGTTTGGCCGAGGCCGGGCTCGAACCCTTCACCCTCAGCACATGGGGCCAACGCCCTACCCACTGAGCCACAGGCACTGCCCGGTGGTGATGTTTCTAAACTGGTAACTGAAGGTGAGCTTCGTATTCCTGACCACACAATTGAATAAATGAGAGAGAGGAGATTCCAACTCAGCTGCCACCCGCTCCTGTCTCTCTATGTGCCTTGTCTATAAAGGTGTCTCTCCTTAGTAAGGAACTGGGTTGGCACCTGACCCCTGTCAGAAGCCTCACCCTGGGAAAAGGGCTGAGGTACCAGTCCCCACCCTGTAAACCCCATATCTGGTGCAGGGGAAGCTGACATCTTACTTGCACACACTTCACTGCCAATCTGAGTGAGTCAGTCTCAGAGTGACTTCATTGTCCTCAGTGGGCTGTTTGGCTGCCTTTTCCTTGTCACTGAGCCCCAGCACCTCTAGTGTAGGTTTTCTCTACACTATAAGTATTTTCTCTGCCCCATTCCTCAAATGTGGCTAGGTTTGAAAAGGTCACACCTCACCTTGTTCTCTACCTCTCTTTCTGTTGCCAGACTGGCTTTGCCCTCCAGCTGCTTAAAAAGACCCAGGCTGTTTCCCCTGGCCAAGCTCTGAGTGGACGACCCTTGGGGGGACCTGGGGGTTCAGCCTGAATTTTCCCAGTGCCTGGGACAGAAGAGTGGGTGAGAGATACTGCTTGCCAGACAGTGGGCAGAGTAAGCTGAAATAGCATCTCTGAGTCTATGCTATGGCCAAGTATAATTTTTCTTCTTTTTTGAGACAGAGTCTTACTTTGTTATGCTCCGTAAGTGCCATGGCGTCACAGCTCACAGCACCCTCAAACTTTTGCACTTAAACGATCCTCTTGCCTCAGCCTCCCAAGTAGCTGTGACTACAGGCACCCACCACAATGCCCGGCGAATTTTAGAGACAAGGTCTTACTCTGGCTCAGGCTGGTCTCCAACTTGGGAGCTCAGGCAGTCCACCTGCCGTGGCCTCCCAGAGTGCTAGGATTACAGGTGTGAGTCACTGCACCTGGCTAATATAAATTTTTGTTTTTTGTTTTTTTTTTTGAAGAGACAGAGTCTTACTTTATCACCCTCGGTAGAGTGCCATGGCGTCACACAGCTCACAGCAACCTCCAACGCCTGGGCTTAGGTGATTCTCTTGCCTCAGCCTCCCAAGTAGCTGGGACTACAGGCGCCTGCCACAACACCTGGCTATTTTTTTGTTTTGCAGTTTGGCCAAGGCCAGATTTGAACCCGCCACCTTCCATATATGGGGCCTGCTCCCTACTCGCTGAGCCACAGGCGCCGCCCAATGTAATTTTTTTTAATTTTTTATTTATTTTATTTTTATTTTTTTGCAGTTTTTTATTCAGGGCTGGGTTTGAACCCACCACCTCTGGTATTTGGGGCCAGCACCCTACCCTTTGAGCCACAGCTCGGCACCTGTGGCTCAAGAGGCTAAGGCGCCAGCCATATACACCTGAGCTGGTAGGTGCAAATCCAGCCCAGACCCACCAAACAATGACAGCTGCAACCAAAAAATAGCCGGGTGTTGTGGTGGGCACCTGTAGTCCCAGCTACTTGAGAGGTGGAGGCAGGAGACTCACTTGAGCCCAGGAGTTGGAGGTTGCTGTGAGCTGTGATGCCACAGCACTCTACCCAGGGCAACAGTTTGAGGCTCTATCTCAAAAAAAAATAAAAAAGAGAGAGGCATTTCGGGGTCTTGCTGTGTTGCCCAGGCTGGTCCCAAACTGCAGGATTCAAGTGATCCTCCAACCTTGGCCTCACAAAGTGCTGGGATTACAGGTGTGAGCCACTATACTGAGCCATAATAATAATTTTTTTTTTTGAGACAGAGCCTCAAGCTGTCACCCTGGAGAGAGTGCTGTGACATCACAGCTCACAGCAACCTCCAATTCCTGGGCTCAAGCGAGTCTCTTGCCTCCGCCTCCCAAGTAGCTGGGACTACAGGAACCCGCCACAACGCCTGGCCATTTTTTTTTTTTTTTTTTTTTTTCGGCCGTCATTTTTGTTTGGCTGGCTGGGCTAGATTCGAACCCACCAGCTCTGGTGTACATGTCTGGCGCCTTAGCCTGTTGAGCCACAGGTGCCGAGCCCCTAAGAATAATTTTTAAGGCTCGGCACCTGTGGCTCAATGGGCTAAGGCGCCAGCCACGTACACCTGAGTTGACGGCTTCAAATCCAGCCCCAGCCCGCCAAATAACAAAGACGGCTGCAAACAAAAAATGGCCAGGCATTGTGGCGGGCGCCTGTAGTCCCAGCAACTTGGGAGGTGGAGGCAAGAGATTCGCTTGAGCCCAGGGATTGGAGGTTGCTGTGAGCTGTGATGCCACAGCACTCTATCCAGGGTGACAGCTTGAGGCTCTGTCTCAAAATAAAAAAGTAATAATAATAATAATTTTTAAAAG
>CAUYRH010158890.1:0-27254 GCA_963574655.1 Perodicticus potto | reverse complement strand
GGGGGCAGGCCATAAGTTTGAAATTTTCAGTGGGTAATTGGGATAGGAAGATGAAGTTTTGCAATTATCTAACAATCTACATATATAGTTATGAAACTGGGTGAAGGGTGTTAAATAGGTTATAATAACCTAACGCTGCCTTCTTCTATGTTTTAATTTGAACCAAAGGTTTCTCTGTACATAGTAAACTGTAACCTGACGTGTAAACAGACCATACTTTTGTAAGTCACCAGGTTTCAGCCAATCAAAGGCAACCAACTCTTCAAAGTGCTGTCAAATAAGGCAATGGCCAAGCTGTAACAATCCAGCTGTTTGTGAACCTTACTTCTGTTTTCTATCACTTCCCTTTTTCTCCCCATAAATCTCTGACCACACAGCAGTGGAAAGTCACACTGAACTTACTCTGGTTCAGAAGGCTGCCCACTTTGCGCATTGTTCTCTATTCAATTAAATTCTGTTAAATTTAATTTGTCTAGAGTTTTTCTTTTTACAAGGGCACAGAAACCCGCCTACGATCTTTGCGACTTCCTTTGAATTCATATATTATTTCATAGCGAAAAGTAACAAAAGACTATCAATCCGTCCATAACTCTTTTCTAGAATGTGAAATGCCTCTAATAAATGTAGTGTTATTAAAACAGCAACATTAATATAACCAAATGCCTAGTCAGCAATAAAAAGAGCAAGGCTACTTTTCCACCAGGTTAGAAAATATTTGCGTTGTCTAGAAGCAGAAAGATGAAATCCATGTGCTCAGCCACACTTGTTGCAGGTACTGAAAATAGCCTGCTTTCCTTGTCTCCAAAGTGGTGCTAGAACCTGACAGACCGAGGTGTGCAGCCAGGTAGGGCATTTCCTATAAAGGTCACTATGGTAGTGACACTGATGCCTTGCTCATCTCTGAATCCTCAGGACAACACCTGGCACTGGATGGGGTCTCAATTAATAATTGTGGAATTGAAAGTGTCTTTATCTCTCTGAACATCTATTCCTTCTATTGCACAATTACTATTTTTTTCCTCTATTTTCTGTTTACCACCTGTTGCCTGCAGGAAATTGGCATTTGCAAAAGCCACATTTACATATGAAATCGACAAGATTAACACATTTATTGGTCTATTGTGCAAAGGAAGTATAATCACAATATAGAAAAATGGCAAGGGAAGCCTTTTAACCACAGCTATCTTTGGGTGTGCAAATAGGGTTTCTGACCCTCGGTCAGAAGTCAGACAGTTGGACTTGTTCTGAGGTGACTGGCACCATCCACTCTCTCCTGGGATGGTTCTCTGGGAGCGACAGCTGGTCCCCGCCTAGCAACACAGTGATCAGAACTTTATTCTTTTTCTTTCAGTCCTTTCATTTCCTTGCTTCTTTTTTCTTCATCTTTTCTTCACTCCTCTCTTTCCTTACTCCCACGTGAACAGTACAGAATAGCCATAAAGTCCGTGTGCAATTTTAAATTGTGCACTATTTTAAATTGCACGCGAACTTTATGGCCATCACGTATAATTGGTCATTTACATACATTAGAACCACATAACTAGAACCATCTTTGTATCTTCCATCTCAATTAAACTTACAAGAAACTGAGGCCTGTTTTGCTTCCCCAAAATTCATATGTCAAGTCAATGGCAAAGCCAGAAATTCAATTTGATTGACGCTAGCAATCAATCCATAGCTCCTATAGCCCATAATGTATTCTGAACTATCTTAGGGAATTTCAGAGCCAGAATGTTCATCTCAAAACTGGTCAGTTTGGGGGCAGCACCTGTGGCTCAGAGGAGTAGGGCGCTGGCCCCATATACTGGAGGTGGCAGGTTCAAACCTGGCCCTGGCCAGAAAAAAAAAAAAACTGATCAGTTTCATTCTTTAGAAAGTTGCAAAGATGTTAAGCTAGGCTCACAGCGGCTTTTCTTTTGAGGTAGGAAGGTGCTCCAGTTATTTTTTTTTATTTATTTATTTATTTGCGGTTTTTCACCAGAGCCGGGTTTGAACCCGCAACTCCGATACAGGGGGCAGGCACCCTACTCCTTGAGCCGCAGGTGCCGCACGATGCTCAAGTTATGGGTGCAATATGGTGCTCACACTGGCTCTGTGTTCACGACACTCACTCTACTTTCCAAGCTCTACAGCACAGATCTACAGAGAGTTAGAGGAAGATGACTGCTCCTACCCAACAAAAGAAATCACTTTCAAATAAATATATATCATAAGAAGACAATTTGTAAAACTTTCGACAATATCCACTGTGAGGCGAAACAAGCTGTGAGACAAAATCTCAGGCACCGAAAAGAAATCAGTGGATGACCAGGGCCTGGGGCACAGAGGTTGAATAGGAAGGGGCATTTGAGGGAAAATGGAGCTGTTTCCCACAGTGGTGGTTACATGATGGTTGAGTTTATTAAAACTCATAGACAAGTACATTGAAATGGTTAAATTTCCCCGTACATAAATTACACTCCAATAAAAATATACATAATAGCATACACATGCACACGTTCGAGCACACGTAAGCACACATGATGGGCTTCCCCCTCAGAGAGGTTGTGGGATAAGGCTTGAGAATTTGCATTTCTACAAAATTCAAAGTTCCCAGGTGATACTAACGCTGCTGGTCTAACACATTTCCAGAGCCCCTGAGCTGGCCCAGGGTAGCTAAGCATTATTATTATTGTCATCAACATTTGTTACATGTGCTGTTCTCTCCAGGTGTCCCCAGGACTCACTTCCTCACTTCAAAACTCAAAGTTCATCTGCTCGAAGTGCCTGTTCACAATTCCCTATTCAAAATTCATCTCCTTAGCCTTTTCCTCACCATCCTATCTAAACCTCCAACCTCACTTCCAGCTAATCTCCCCTTCCTAGTTTGTCTCGGTCACTGATTAACCTCCACTATTCTACCCGTATGTTCTTTATTTAGTGTCTGCCTCCGCTAGAAGATGAGCTCCATGAAGGCAGGAATTTCTGTCTGTTCTTTCACTCCCCTTACACACCAAGCCTTCATTTCTGCTTCGGGGGTTTGTCAACCCCACAACACACAGACGGAAATCACATTTCCAAAAACAAACAAAACACCCAGTCCACAGAGAGAGAAGTTGTGAGTTTTTCTTCTCAACACATAAGATTTCCACCCAATCTAGGAGCCTTTAAGGAAAATAATTAATAAAATTTGTTCTTTAGTAACAGCACCTGCCATACAGTACTCATTAAATAAAACACTCTTGAACTAATGATGGCATTCTTATTAATACTGCGAATAATAATAATTTGCCTGCTTCCAGGCATTTGATCTTCATTTCTCCTTTGCCATTGAATATGGCATTTGATCTTCATTTCTCCTCACATTGAGAGAAGTCCCCTTAAAATGTAATACAATACTGGAAAAGAAAAATTGGTTTTGGAGTCAGATTGTAACAGATTTGTATCATATCTCTGAGTCATGTTAACTGAGCATTGTTGGAAAATACATCTAGCATTTGAGAGCTATGGCTTCCTCATCTAGAAATTGGGGATAGTGACACCTCTCCTGTTAAATGCGCTCACACACGGTCTTCACGAAGGGACAGGCACAGACATCCTACAGGTGTGATGACTGCTCTGGACCTTGCTGGGGTGCCTGATGCTGGAACCAGTTTTGGCTAATTGGACTTCCCAGCATTTAATTGGACTAAATCCTGAGGGCAGAGTTTAGTCAAAGACGGGTTCAAAATAAAGACCACATTCTTTCTTCCCTCCCCATAAACAATATGTAAGAAAGTTCCTTAGCTTCAGTATGGTCAAGCAAGCCATTTGCCTTCTCTGAGACTCAGTTTCTTCACCTCTGCAAATGGGGTAAATTGAGACCAAAGAAAAGAAAAGAGAGGAAGCACCCAGCTCCCGGGAAGTCTCTCATAAACACTGGTGGGCTTCCCGTTCCCTCTCTCGAGCCACCTCCTTAGAGTTCCTGAGGTCACCCTGAGAGCTGCATGCTAAGCTGGAGGCCACCACCTGCCCTAACCTGCTCAGAGGACTAGGCTGGCACCTGCCCCAGGACTCCCTGGTTCACCTGTTCAGAGAAGTGCACTCCTCAGCCACCTCTGGCCTATTAGAGGAAAGCTGTGGAGCTCATCGAAATGAGAGCGTCTCCTGCCTGAATGTTATCGCTGGATCTCTGGGGCCTTCTGCAAGTACAACTCCAGTGTTTTGGGTAATTCAAACACGCTGCACTACTTCATCTTTTCTGTTCTTTTAAGCACTTTCAGATTTCTGACAAGCCAAAGAGATGTTGAGTGACCGATCACCCCAAACCCATGTAGTCTCAGCACTAGTGCAAGAGAAGTACATTGGTAAATATGGGGGTGGGGCATTTAGCTCCTGTCTTTTCCTGCAACACTTGGAAGATCAGAAGCCAATTCTCTTAAATGCCAACCCTTCATTTCTGCTAGGGGGTTTGTCCAATCCCAGAACTCACAGGCAGACACCACACATCCAAAAGCAAACAAAATTCCCTGCCTGCAGAGAAATTGTGGATTTTTCTTCTTAAAGCACAAGATTTCCATCCATTCTGGGATGATATAAAGGGGAAATAAATTAGTAAAACATGTTCTTTTCCAAATTGTATGGGTTTTCTGGCAAACAGGAAGCAATCAGCACGATACCAAATAAATGGAAGTGATTAAAAAATGATGGTGGGTGGGTGTGTGTCTGCGTGCTCCCACTGCCAGACGCAGCGGGCAGCCACAGCAGGGGCTGTTAAAACCAGGATGCCTGGCTACTTTTTATGTGTCCTTTAGCCACACAAGATATGTACAGTCACTTGTCCTTCACAGCTGAAGACATGGTTGCTAACAATGTTATTTCCTGCGTGGGCGTATTAAAATATTGGTGATCATGTTGCCCTTCAGCAGTGATCTGAGAGGTCCCCTGGCTTCTCAGCTCCAATAAGTCTGGCCCTTGCAAGTTCCTCCAGCAAACAGAGCCCACAGAGAGCATTTCCCTCCCTAAAGCCTCCCTTGCTTCCTCAGTTCCCATAAGAGGGTGTTTGCTGTTCCACCCTGCAGAAGGAGACCTAAGGGCAAATGTCAAGTTACAGGTAAAACGGGACCACTTGACAACTGGGTGTTTCTCTTCCCCTAGATGCTTTCTCCCAACAGGGCCTACTGTTTGTGTAGAGAGGAATATGGGTGGAGGAAAGTAGAGTTGACTTAAATGGTTTTTCATCCTCTTCCCCCGCCCTCTTTACATTTTTTAACGTTCTGTTCTCTCCTTTCTTCCCTTTCTTATGATGTCACATGCCATCCTCCCTCTTGCACCCAGACTTGCTGACCCACCCAGACCCAGACACCTCCATCCCCTGCACAAGAAAGAGACTTGGTCTCCCTACCTCCTTCCCAGCCCTGTTCCCACCCAAGCCCATATCATTACTGGGAGTACTTTCTAAGGAAGGCAAGCCCGAGTATGTCCATCTCCTGATGCACAGAAACTTCACCAGCTCCTCCCCATGGTTTTCCTGGAGATCCCACAATGGGGCCCAGCTCCTCCCCATGGTTTTCCCGGAGATCCCACAATGGGGCCCCAACTCCTCCCCATGGTTCTCCTGGAGATCCCACAATGGGGCCCCAGCTCCTCCTATAGACACAAGTCCCCAGAGCTCCGCTTTCAGCTCAGTGCTCCAGCCACACTGCCCTCTGTGCCCTGTCATATGCTGTGCCCTCTGCCTGGTTCCCCCTCCCCACTACTCTTTTGCCTAGATCGCTATTACTTGCCTTTTAACACTAAATTTGGATAAGCCTCCCCTGACCCCATCTCTTTCCTTTGTCTGGGTTGAGGCCTCATTTCCTTGCACTAAAGCAGAGGTCAGCAAACTGGCCTGCAGACCAAATTGCTCTGCCATCTCTTTCTATAAATAACGCTTTATTGGAACACAGACACACCCATTCCTTTGTCTCTTGCCTCCATGCCACAACAGCAGAGTTATGTTGCAACTGAGACCATATGTCTGGCAAGGCCCAAAGTATTTACTCTCCAACCCTTTGAAGACAATGCTTTCCTTCCACTGCTCTAAAGCCACACTGTACAGATTCACATACCCATCCCTATGCTAGACTGTTAGCTCCTGAGTTGATGATCTGAGCCTATTCATGTTTTAGCAGAATGTGGTGGTCAATAGTCTGTCTGAAATCAGATTGTTAGAGTTGGGATCCTGGCTTTGCTACTTAATTGCTATGCAGTTGAGCAAATTACTTGACCTCTCCTTTCCTGTCTTATCAATGAAATCAGGATGGTAGTGATACCCACTTCATATGCTTGTTAAGATATTAAATGACTTTTGTATTAACCTGGATGGGGGTCTTCTAGTAAAGCATCATAAGAATGGAGAAGCAAGAATCCAATGTACTCAAATCTCATATGAAGACAGTAGATGACCTAATACAAGGTGGAGGGTAAGGGAATGAAGGAATGGGGAGAGGGAAGGAAGAATGGGGATGAGGGTCATGGTATATGACACACCTCTTGGAGGTGGGACACAATTATAGGAGGGACTTTACCTAACAAATGCAATCAGTATGACCTAATTCTTTGTACCCTCAATGAATCCCAAACAAAAAAAATATATTAAATGAATTAAGTGTAAATGTATTATTACAGTGCCTAACAGTTAGAATGTACCATAATTATTAACCATTAATATTATTATTATCACCAGCCCCTAGAAAATAGAAGCTATTTAGTGAATATGTTAAATATTGAACTATTCTGTCATGAGTTATGCCTTTGGAAACCATCTAGGACTAACTCGCTGGCTCTCAATCTAAAGACCATGTTACCACTGATTGCTACTCTCTTAATTTTAACTACGTTTTTTCTTTCTTTTCAAAGTCAATCAGTTATTAAATTCTGTCAACATCAACTCCAAAGTATATGCCAAATGATGTTACATTTCTCCATAGTCCCTGTTACCCCCATCAAACTCATCCTCATCTTTGCCATAGACAATCTCAATGACCTCTATGTCAGTTACATTTTGCTGTGTAACAAAACACTCAAAATTATTGGTGTACAACAAAGTGAATTATGCAGTTTGAAATGTTGTAAGTCAGCAATTGGGACTGGGCTCAGCTGGGTGGTTCTTCTGGTCACTACTGGGCTCTCTCATGTGTCTGCTGTGAGCTTCTGGATTTATCTGGGGTTGGATGGTCTCAGATGATATCCACTGAGATATCTCCTCTCTGCTCCATGAACTTGTTCACATGGTTGTAGGGTCAAGTTCCAAGAAGGCAAGCAAGGTCTCTTAAAGAGAGAGAGTCCTGCCCACAAGAAGTGTGTCATACACTGTGACCCCCATTCTTTCTCTCTCCCCACTTCCAATGGAAGCTCTGTCTCGTTCCATTAAAGAGAGAAAGTCACAAGGCCCAGTACAAATTCAAATCATGGAGAAACAAACTTAGCCCCTTGATGGGAAGAGCTGAAAAGGCACACTACAAGAAACATGGAGATTGGAAGAGGATAATCATACCCTTCTTTGCAAACAGTTGACCACAGCTTCCTCACTGGCTTCTGTGTTCTCCCTTAACTGTTGTCCAATCCAGAATGTGTACAGGAGTCAAGAGATATTTTTGAGATTATAAATAGAACAGGTAACACCCCTGCTTAAAATCCTCCATGGCTTCCCATTGCTTTCAGAATAAGATGAAGATTCCCTTCCCTGGCTTGCAAGGTGCACTCTCTGTCCTCTCAGTCTTCTCCATTCCTTCTATTTGCTCACTCTGCTCAACTTGCCCCTAACTTCCCAGCAATATGCCACCTTGCCCAGTAGTGGAGCCTGAGGCTGGCTTTTCTGAATGCGTGGAGGGCACATCCTTCATCCCTGCCTGACTTCTTCTCCTTTGAGTTTCAATTTAAACTCACGTAAGAGATAACCATCCAATTTAAAAGTGCTCTAACACCTTGCTTCATCTCTCTGTAGAACTTTTCTGTTTTCTTCTGTTCCCTTAGCTATTTGTTCATTCTTTCTCTCTCCCCACTTCCAGTGGAAGTTCCATCATAACAGGGACCTCCTGTGTCCTATTCATAATCTCAGGGTCTAAAACAGTTCCCAGTTTAGCGTAAGTGCCCAATAAAGATTCATACAAAGGGTAAAGTTACTAAGTCATAATTTACACCAGGCTCTGAGTTAGTCACTCAGAATAAAGTTAATCACTTTATTCTCATTATCACATGTATAAAGCAACCCTACAGGGTAAAAATTTTCATCCCAATTTTACAGTCAGAGAAATCAAAACTCAGAGAGGTAGATGTTCTTTTTAAATTGCAGGTCAATATTAGCAGTGACTCTTCATTCTCTGCTGCTGCTTGACACTTCTCATGGTGTATTGTTCTGTGTGATGTGTCCTTTGTTTGTTCTGTACCCTTTCATACCCTAGTGAAGAGGATTGGGTTAAACTTAATATTTGTTGCATGATGCTGTTTCTTTGGCATGTTAACTTTCCTGAGGACTCTAGGAGGTTAATCTCTTAGAAGCAGAGATGTGTTCTACATACAATTGATTCAGCATCTCCCTGACCTCCAGTCTCCCAGTCAAGGCAGTCTGTGACACTGGCTCATGTGGCATGCATTGGTGGGATGATGGGTATTTTAGAACATTGCTGAATTAGAGAGGTGAGACTCACCAGAGGTAATCTCATCCATTTCACTCATACCCCAGATGGAGAAGCAGAAGGCAAGAAATGGGCAAGGATGTGCCCAAGACCACCCAGTGACTTCTGCCACACATCAGCAAATTATACCTGTCACCATATCTCTTACTTCAAAGGTGAGTCCTCCATTCTCTGATGGTCCTTCAGTGTCCCAAGTAAACAGAGGCCTCCAAAAGATCACTGACCAATACTGAAGTACTCTATGTACTTTTATTTTATCCTCCTCCAACTCTGCAAAAAATGATCTATTTCCTTGAAATTCTTTCTGATACCAAATATAAGCACCTTTGTGTGACCAACATACTTTAAAGCTAATGGGTCCACATTAACTTTACATCCAGTAGAGAGTACCACCACTGTGTGTTCAGTCCACACCAGGCAACTGACTCTTATGGACCCTAAATCACAGCATGGCCTTGTGATTCCTGCCAAGTATCCATGGTGCTCACATCCCCTGAATCAATCCACTTCTCTCCACTCCACCACCACTCTCACTTAAGATGCCACCATCTCACAGCTAGACTCAATGGTTCCTCCTCATTCATGCCCCACACCCCACATGCAAAGCATCTCCATCATTAATAGCCTGGTCACAGAATTCCATCACTTTCCACTCTGAGAATAAAGGTTAGATGTGTTGGCACAGCCCTGGATCCCCACCTGGGTCAGGTGGGCTGGTCATTCTGTACAGTGGAGCCACTGCTCTCACTGCTCTCACCTTCACTCCCTTCTTGGGCTATAGGAACCCTTCTTCAGTCTTCACACATGCTGCTTCTGCCCAGCTAGAGCCTCTACACCTGCCACCCTTCTGTCTGGAATCACCATTTTCCCCCTACTCTTCTCCTGGCTCCCATCACCTAGAAATTTCCTCTCCACCTTCTTCCCTCAGTGAGTGTCACTGCCTCAGGGATATCTTCACTGAATCTCCACTGGGCCAGTCTGTGCAGTGCACCTGCTCATTACAGGTAGAGCATTTTCTGTAACAATGTATTTGAGTTCATGGTTATTTGCTTCATGTCTGTTTCCTCCTTCAGGTCATAAGCAGTTTTAGGGCAATCTTATGGATTCTTTACTTGTCACTGTACTTCCAGGGAACAGGTCCACAGGCCAATAAGAATGAAGAGAATGGACAGGTCCAGGAGGAAGGCAAAGGCAGTAATGCTTAGTGGTCATAAGAGTCCAGAGTTGCTCACTCTCTGTGTTATCATTGAGCTTTGGTTTCAACACCTGTAAAAGAGGGGCAATAATAACAAAAATAATGGTAATAGGAATGTTCACCTCATACTTTGAGACTCAATGGTTACTCAATGGTTCCTCAATGTTTGCCTGGTGTGGACTGAACACACAATGGTGGTACTCTTTACTGGATGTAAAGTTAATGTGGACCCATTAGCTTTAAAGTATGTTGGTTTGAGAACACTAAATGATAGTGTGCCTGGCAAATAGTAAGTGCTCCACAAGTGTTAGCTATTATGGTTATGAAAATGCTTTAGAATCTCCATGTTTGACCACTTCCCTACATTGACCACCTCCTTAAGTTGACCTAATTTTTATAGACCAGATATGTATCACATGTACCTATCAATGTAGTAGGCCTAGTTCTTTAGGTTGACCACCTCTGTATGTTGACCAGTTTGTTACAGTCCCTTGCATGGTCAATTTACAGAGGTTTTACCTTATAAAGGTAGCAATAGCAAAAGCTCATTTTTCTAAACAGACAGAAAACACTGTGGAAACCTCTCCTGAAAGTATTAATAAAATCCTTCTAAAGTCTGAGGGTAACCAGCAGTCAAGCCCTGTGTCACTCTGTCATTCTGACTCCACTCTGAGAGTTCCATCTTCCTTACCATCAGTCTCTTCCTGTGTTCCTTTCTCTGTTGCTCTCCCGGCTACGTTCCCCACCTGTCAGGCACTTGCTTAGCAACTGAATCTGTCTGGAAAATGAGGGTGGGATGGAGCCTTCAGAGTTGTTCCACAGAGTCTCATATTCCCTGTTCTCCCTCTCCTTCCTCACTGCCCACGCCTGCCAATTAAGCACATCCTTTCTGAAAGGCTCTCAGCTCCCCAGGAGTCGGACAGAAATATCACTCTGGCTTCAAAACCTACAGTGCCATCCTCCACCTTCACCAAAGACACACACCTACACTGCCCTTGGTTTTCTCTCCTTGCCTTCCCACCTTGCCGTCGTCCACTCCTCTCTGCTCCTTTGAACATCAGGATTCAACATCTGTGGAAAAAGCATGAGACTGAGCCCAGCCAGGTGACATCTCCTCCCTGTGCCCCAGCTTGGTCATCTGCAACACAGGCTGCCAGAAAAACCAAACTGACTCCTCCCATAGAGAAATGAATAAGATAAAGTTTGACACATAGTAGACACTCAAAAAACATTGGCTCATGTTGCTTTTACCGTGTGGGTATTTTCTAAAGCGTAAGTCACTGATTATGTCTGACAATGGAAGAGAATATCTGTGGTTCTAGCAGAGAACAGGATGTGGGGTGGCATCCATCCTGTGACATAGTGGGGAGACACTCTCCCTATCTCCTTCCCTCCCATGCAGCCTCAGAAAGATCAGTGGATGAGATCGTAATCTTACCAAGGACAGCAACCTTGTCATGCTCAGCTATGTACCTGGCCCAGGGCTGGTACAGAAAAGTTTTTCTCAAGACCATCCCAAGGTTGACCAGTACCTACAGTTAGCTAGAATGGATTGTGACTCCCATTTCAGACTTAGCAACTGGGCTTTGTGATCATCTTCCTGATAGAGACTAATTCTCTGGGGAAGGGTCTTTGCTACGTCCTTGGGGAGGAATAACAGGGACAGGCAGACATTTAGAGTCTGTAACACAGAGGCCCACTCATATTAACTGCAAAACTCACCCCAAGCCTGCTCATGATAGGCCATGCATTTAATCTAATCTGACTGTTAAAAGGTCACTTCTGAGTGAATTTCTAAATAGCTACCTCAACGGAGTGGAACCAAACTCCTAGATACAAGATTCTCGTAGCCAGAATGGCCCACACCAGTCATCAGAATGCAGCCTTAACCAAGTTCATACCTGGCGGCATTTACTGTATGGTAGAGTGAAGAACTATGCTTGCAAAAACATTAAAAAGACGGGTTTAATAAACCAAACCTCCCTTCCCTGACATCATTCATTCCCTGCTCCTCTTCCTCTGTCACTACCCTGCCGGTCTCTACACACCATTGGGTAATTTGCCCACTGCCCATAGGAACTGTGCAGCTGCAAACTTCCATTTGCAGCAGAGATATTTCCCTTTAATGCGTATATAATCTCTCCCCTGCCCTTACCCCAACCTACCTCTCACCTTCTAAAGTTCATGAGGCTTTCAAATGCGGCCACTTTTACACATATCCATTACTTGCCAAAGCAAACCAGAGCACCTCACAGCCACAAATTGCAGGAACCATGTTGGGCTCCTCAAAATTCCTATTAATGGGCACCAAGAAAGAAGTTCATTAAGACAATGTAATATCCTTAATGCAACTAATGTGGTTC
The DNA here is from genome assembly GCA_963574655.1 of Perodicticus potto. Taxonomy (NCBI): domain Eukaryota; kingdom Metazoa; phylum Chordata; class Mammalia; order Primates; family Lorisidae; genus Perodicticus; species Perodicticus potto. The sequence goes on along the minus strand of CAUYRH010158890.1, from coordinate 15,060 downwards.
CTCCTGTTCCAACAAGCTCATGAATAATAGATGAAGGGAGCTTCATCTGTTTTAATTAATTTGGTCTTAAAATTAATTCAGTCCAGTATAAAATTAGCAGGCAATTAAGGCTCATTGGATCAACCGGACAAAAATATGCCAACGTCACTGGATAGAAGAATGAACTAGAAATAAACAAGGAGCATATTCTCCCAGACCAGAACTCCAAAAAAGAGCATCACCAGCTCCCATAAGGCTACAACTCGGTCCCCATTCCAAGTCTTATCGAATTTCTCTACCTCCTCACTATTAATTTTAGCATTTATATGTTAGGAAATTCTTGGGGGCAGTTCCAAATGTATAGCAAGGTTACTTTTGTTTGTGTCCTACTTTGTTTTTGAAACTTCCAAATAATTTATGAGAGTTTGCTGTGCGCTAAGGCATAGGAATTAATAGCAATTATAGACTACAATCCTTAGGCACATGCAACAAACCCATTTGGTCTAAGAAATTGTCACAGTTTGTTATGTACATGAGTTTAGCAGATTCTTGGTTCCATTATCCACTTGGCAATTACATTCAGTGTTATAATAATAGTTTATCTTAAAATAGTGTATTTCTTCTCTGGATCTTGGCATGCTTAATGAGCACTTTTTTCTTAACCCTCACAATGCCCTTTAGAATTGGGAAGATATAAATATCGTTAAAATTACTTTCAAAACAAAGATACTAGGGTTCCAAGACAGCGATAGACAATCACAGCATTCCAAGTAGCTTTAAAAGACATCTACCCCAGTCGCCTCTTCAGCGCTTGAATTCTACCTGCCTCTTTGTGAAAGCTTCCAGTGATAGGGAGCTCGTTAATGTAAGAAGCTGCCCATTCCATGTCTGGAGAATGTGGCTGTTAGAGTGATCTGGAATTTATCTCCAGGAGATAATGACTATTTCTACTTCAAATATGTCTGATTCCCCTTGCACTACACACGGCATCTATTCTCCTGGTTTAACCAAACTTCCCAACATGGCTCTGAGCCCTTCAGCACTCAGTGATCAGCCCTTCTGATCACTCTCTTTGGAATCCACTTCAAGGGACAGTGCAACTTGGAAGCCAGGTAGATCTGGAGTTGAGTTCCGGGAGTATCTTTTCAAAGATATCAGTGAGTGTGCTACATGCTTAACTCTTTGAAACTCAGCATCTTCTTCTATAGAATGTGTATAAAACATCTACCTTGTACAGTTATTATGAAGATTAATGAACCTAATGTCAAAGAATATTTATTATAGAGTCCAGCATAATTAAGTTTTCAATAAATAATAACTAAGTAATAATTATAGCTAATTCCGACATAGCTCACACCAAGCACTTTATGCATTAACTCATTTGCACGCCACAACATTGTTATTAGTCCTGTGCTATTATAGACGAGGCAACTGATATACAGAGAACTTTAAGAGCTTGCCCAAGGTCACACAGACACTAGGAAGCAGAGCCAGAACTTGAACAGTTGAGCTCCAGAGTCCATTCTTGGTATTAAATTGTGGACCCCCAGCTGGAATGCTTTTCAGGTGTTGTCTGATCCAAGATGAACAGCAGCTAAGGGTCCTGGCCTTCTCCCAGTGCTGCTAGTGACCCCAGATTTCCTCGTGTGGCTTTCATTCAATTAGATGATCCTGCTGTGACTTTTTTTTTAAGACAGTCTCACTATGTCACCCTCCATAGAGTGTCGTGCTATCACAGCTCACAGCAACCTCAAACTCTTGGGCTTAAGCAATTGTCTTGCTTCAGCCTTCCAAGTAGCTGGGACTACAGGTGCACGCCACAATGCCTGGCTATTTGTTGTTGTTGTTATTGTTGTTGTTTGGCAGGCCCAAGCCGGGTTCGAACCCACCAGCCCTGGTGTATGTGGCCAGTGCCCTAACTGCTGAGCTACAGGCTCTGAGCCTGCTGTGATGCTTCGCATCGTGACTTGTTGCTTAGGCTTGACACCCCGACCCTTTGTTCATTCAGCTGCTTTGGGAATCCAAGCACAACACTTAGCAACTAACATTTTTAAATCCCTGCGTGTTAAACTTGGTCAGAATTCTAAGCTGCTGGCATCTTCTGGGATCCTGACTCTCTTATTCAATTCATTCTCTTTATTCCCAACTTCAGGTCTTTTGCACATTTGAGGAGAGTGCTTTCCCTAAGCCCATCCCAGACATGGGTGAAAAAAATGTTGGGTCAGATGTGGCGTCACGCCATTCAAGTCCTTGTTCCAAAGTGGCATCGATCTAGTAATCAGCACCCTCTGGGGAGAGCTCAGTCTTGAACAAAAAATAGAAAATGAGTCACCTCTTTAAGGCCATGGCTTCTTTCAACGTTGTTGCTGTTTAATCTTTCCTTTTGTCTCAGGTAATTCTAGTTAGCAAAACGGGTAGTGAGAGTAGTAATTAAATTCTAAAATTAAATAACGTCCTTTATTGGGGCTTTTTCCTGCCCACCTATAAAATGGGGAGGAAATTAAGTAGGTAATCTCCAAGAACACTTCCAGCTCTAACACTCCTGGAAAATTCCAGGCTGTGTCAAGATCTCCACAGTCTGGACTTTGTGTCCTGTAAAAACCTTACCTCCCATCACTTCCCTTTCACATGTTACTCTCTGGCCAACCATAAAATGCATCTGGTCCCTTGATTACAATTTCTGCTGCTTCACGCCTTGATTTTATACCTGCTGTGTCCTCTGCCCTCATTTGTCCAGCTGCTGACATCCCAGTTATTCCTTAACAAATGGTTCAGGAACAAAGGAGAATTTCAATTCATACCTCACCCCATATTAAAAAGAACAATGAACTCAAAATCAATCAGAAGCCTAAATGTGAAATATAAAACTTCTAGACGGAAACACAGGAAAACATTTTTGTGACCATGGGTTAGGCAAAGATTTCCTAGCTATGACACCAAAATCATGATTCATTTAAAACTTGATAAATTGGACTTTATCAAGATAAAGGACATTGCTTTTCAAAAGGTGTTTTAAGAGAAAGAAGACAAGCCACAGATGAGGGGGACTGTAAATTTAAAAATGGCATATCAGATAAACTTTTGAGTCCCACTCCCAAGCCAGTTACTCTGAGATTTTATGTGTTCATATGTGTCAGGCACTATTCTAGGCACCTGAGATTAAATAAAAGAGATGAAAAACTTAAAAGAGATGAAAAACTCAGTCTGTGAAGTTCTAATAGAGGGAACTTACATTGCCAGGGAATTGCAAACATGGCCTCACACTTGACTCTTCTGTCTCTCTCTCTTAGATCTCATCAATTTGCTTTGTCAATTCAATGTTAAAATCTATCACCCAAACTCTGAGCACTGCCCACCACCTTCACTGCAATGACTCTAGTCCAAATCATGATCTATCTGAAGGACCTCCTAGCTGCTCACCCTTCCTCTACCCTCCCCCCATTTCAGAGTTTTCTACAAATAGCACCCAGAATGATCCTTTAAAAGCATAAGTCAGATTACATTACACCTTTTCCCAAAGCCCCCCTAAGGACTCCCTTTGTCACTCAAACTCAAAGCACCTTATTATAATGCCTGATAAGGCCCAATCTGACTTTTCTCTCCCTCAACTCCCAGATATCAACCACTGTCCTCTCCCCCCGACTCCCTGGACCCAGCTGGAGTAGACCAAAGAAGGATACCGCCTCAGGACACTTGCACTTGACACCTGGGATGGAATTCCTTTCTCCTCTAGAGCTACAGGACTTGTGCGTTCATTTCTTTCAGGTGACCTCCCCTCACCACTCTACACAACCTGGAAGTTCATCCCCCCAGTCTCTCCAGGGTTATTTCCTCCCTCTCACCAACTGCTTTCTTCTCCACAGTATTTATCTCCACCTGAAAAAATGTTGATTGATTGATTGATTCAGTCTACTCCAAAGAGCCGCCATTAAGCTCCTGGAAGGCAGAGATCTGTTAGTTATAGCTATATTCCTGGTGTTGTAAAAAAAAGTGCTAGCATACAAAGTACTGTACAAATATTTGTTGAATGAATGAATTAATGAATGGTTTTTGAGTGACAGGATATTTATTTCTGCCGCCACAGACTCACATACACCAGAGTTGGGTTACAGGTGGTCAAGAAACTCAGCAGCTACCACCCTCTTAATAACACATGCCCTTTATTGCGATATTCCCTTTCACTGTCCTTCATTCATCCCTACTTGTATAAAAATACCGGAGTAGCTCAGAAAGTCAAAGAAAGAGACAAAGGTTCTCAGAGACTGGAAAAGGGTGGCTTTTTTAATTCCAGCCTTATGCCATGACTGTTGTGTCATCTCTGGTGACCTTCTAGGCCTGTTTTTCATCTATAAAATGGGATAATATGCGTTATTAAGATTGGAGATGTTTTCTAAGCACTAAGCATGGAACCCATTATCATAGCAGCCATTATTGAAGGAAGCTCAACAAGGATGGGAGAGGGAGCACCTCAGGTTTTTGGAATTATGAGAGTGGAACATCACCCACAGCACCATCCTAATAAAGGGAATGGCATATTGCAGAAGCAGCAGTGAGACCCAGGCAGGCCCCATGGAGGAGAAAGGTCTTAAAAGATAAACTATTTTTTTTTTCAGTTTGGCAAGGGCTGGGTTTGAACCCGCCACCCTTTGTATATGGGGCCGGCGCCCTTACACACTGAGCCACAGGCACCGCCCAAGATAAATTATTTTTTAAGTATCTCTCAGCTAATATATACATCCAAAAACAGAGGATACTTAGCACACATGAATGTTTTGGCATGTAAAAGACTTAAACTCAGACAGCAGATTCCTATTAATATAGATGGATATGTTCTCTTCGACTCCTCCATGGAAAGTGTTATGGCCAAGAAAAAGTTCTTTTTCACCAGGACAGTCAAAAAGGTCTTTCCCAGAATGGAGTGATAGAAACTCCAGCCCAGCTCTTCCTCAAGCTCTGCAGCCTTAGAAAGTAGGATCACTGATTGTTGTAACTTACAGAGAGAATGGATGTTTCCAATAAAGGGGCAACCTCTTTCTTTTCTGGGTAGTTAAAATATATTCATCATCAGCTTTGAAGTTCAGACAGAGTCAGCACAGATGGTATTTATAAGCAGGAAAAGTTCATTAGCGACTAGAAACTCTGCTTTTCCTAACTGAGTTTCAAACAAATGTTCCTGGGTTCCCCTTCTCTGTTCCCACTCCCAGAGCAAGCCTGATGTATCACCCACTCATGGGGGGGTTTGATGGAAACTTCCCCTGAGTAAAAAACTCTCTACCTCTACAAAGGTCCACAGGAAAAAAAAAAATGTTTTAAAAAAAAGAAACAAACAAACAAACCTCTTTCTCTTCCAATTTCCTCCCATATGCTAACAACCTCTCCCTGCTACACACATACTCACCACAATGCCTAACATCTCTACTTCAAGGGCAAAAGACACCACATAGCTATGCATTTAAAACTAGCAGAGAAATTTAGTGCCTGTCTTCCTAAGACACCAAAATTTGCTTCTCGTGTCTGACAATGCTCCCTGGAAGCATCTGATGACCTCGCTTTTCCAGAAGACCCAGGGCTGCCCATCCCCTTTGCCTGCTCTCTAGACCAGGCATCCTCAAACTTTTTAAACAGGGGCCAATTCACTGTCCCTCAGACCGTTGGAGGGCCGGACTATAGTTTAAAAAAAAAAAAAACAACTATGAACAAATTCCTATACACACTGCACATATCTTATTTTGAAGTAAAAAACAAAACGGGAACAAATACAATGCACACCAATGCATGTGGCCCGCGGGTCATAGTTTGAGGACCCCTGCTCTAGGCTATAGACATGTTCAGTCAGGTAGACTCAGGGAGATCCATTCTGGGGAACTGGTAAAAACAAAACCCTCAGAAACTGGGGTCCAGAGAGGGGGCAGCTTGGCCAAAGCCAGACAGGTGGAATCATACAATCCGCGCAAGGTAGAAGACCATCTAATCTAACCACCACCCTCTCGTGGTGTCCTGAGCCCACAGGATTCCTGCTTGGCATCACTCATCCAGACGCTGCTTGAACACCTCCAGCAGCGGGGAACTCAGTACCTGCCAAGGCAACCCTCTTGGTGCATTTATCTCTGACTCCTGTTTATCTCTGACCCACTGAGCTGAAATCAGTCTCTCTTTCTTTCTCCCTTTCTTTCTCTCTCTTCCTCTATCTCTCTTTTCCTTCCTTCCTTCCTGTCTCCCTATTTCCTAATTTACTCTGGTTCTCCATGCTGAGGCCACAGGGGATTGGTCCTCTCCAGATCAGAGTTGGAATTAGATCCAAAGGTTCTCACATCGGTTCCCTTCTATTTCCTGTATATCCCATCACACGGTGCCACACCCCTCACTCCATGCTACCCCCATGAGCAGGACAGGTAAAGGATTTCCAACAATCCTTTTTGGCAGCACATTAGTATTTCCCTATTTTTATTGTGAATATAATTCTTAACCCACCATTTACTCATTCACTCATTAAATTTATGACTACTTTCTTTGCACCAGGCATGGTGCACCAAGCATTAAAGAGCATAGGGCCCTTGAGATTAAGAAGCTAACAATACTAAAATGCAACGTGATGAGAGCTAAACCAAGGAGCCCTGCACAGTGCTACGTGAGCAGGGGGAGAAGGTAGCTAATCAGCTGACAGTATTTGGAAAAAAGCCTTATTTATTTTTATATCTTTGCTGCTTGGCCAATAGTAGACATTCAACAAATGTTTGAATGAATGAATGAAGTGTTATTTCACCAAACTTTGGATGATGAGGAATTATTCCCAACTTAGGGAAGGAAGGAATAGCATGTACATTCTTTTACATGTGAGGAAAGGAAGTCATTTAGGACACTGCATTAGTTTGCTAGGGCTGCCATAACAATATGCCAGAGTGGGGTAGTGTAAACAGCCCATATTTCTGAAGCTCAGAGATCTGAAATCAAGGCATTGGTGAGGCTATGTCCTTCATGGAGGCTGTGAGGGAAAACCGGCCCATGCCTCTCTGAGCTGCTGTGCTTGCTGGTAATCTTCAGTCCCCCCTAGCTTACAGGCACATCACTCCAAGGCCAGCCTCCATCTCCACATGGTGTTCTCCTTCTGTGTAGGCATAAATTTCCCTCCTTCTATAAGGACTCCAGTCATTGGATTAGGGCCCAATTCTCCAGCATGACCCCATCTTCATTTGATCACATCCGTAAAGACCCTGTTTCCAAATAAGGCACCTTTGTAGACACCAGGCATTCAGATGGACACAGTTCAACTCACAGTAACACCCAAGTAAAAGGGAAGCATATTGCCATTTAAAATGTACTCACTTAGTGCCCATTAACAGATGACCACTGTCCATGATCCAGGGAGCACAGAGGTAAACCAAATGGCTAAGGTGCCACCTTCACTGCGCTTATATCCTAGCAGGAGCTGGGGGAGGACTGATAATTAAATAACAGGAAAACACCAGTGGTGTTTGCAAAGGAGGGGGAAATGATGAGGAGTGGCTAGTTTAGACTGGGCAGTCGGGGAAGACTTCTCTGGGGAGGTGACCTTTAAGGTGAACTCTGAATGAGAATAAGGAGTCAGGCAAAGGATGAGTCCCCACTTTAAGGAGTGGTTGGAGGTTACTGAGAAGCAAAAAGAAGGCCCATGTCAGAAGCTGCTTCTCCCTGAGCATCCACGGTAGTTTCCTCTTATTACCAAATGGTCACTCTTTTCCATAGTCTTTCTTCCAAGTTCACAAGGAGTCCATCAGATTGGCTCAGCTAATTACAGCTGCACCTACTTGGAGCCTTCCATAGACATCAAGGAAGGGCTGCACCTGCTTCACCCAATGGCCATCTCTGTACTAGACCAGATGCTTCACCCAATGGCCATCTCTGTATTAGACCAGATGCCTACAGACCAGAGAGTGAGGATGGAGACAGACAAGGGCACATCCATGAACTTGACCCCACCATGCAATGCACAGCCACTATAGACAGAGGTGCCGGAAACAACGTGTGCTGGGGGAAAATCTGAGCAGCCTTTGGGAGTGTGGTCCTGAGCAACCAATAGCAACTCTGTCTCTGACTCCAGCAAAAAAAAAAAAATTAATTTCTTAGTAGGGTGTGGATAGCTCAAAGAATCAAATGGAAAGTTGGGGGAACAAGTCATTAAAAGAATAGATATGTTCATTACTCTGATTTGATCATTACATAATCTATACATTACCAAAACATCACCCTGTGTACCATAAATATAGACCACTATTGTGTGCCAGTTAAAAACAAAGCACAAGCTTATTTTTTAAAAGGAAACCAAAAGAATGGGAACCTGGACAACTCTGGGGATCTCAAAGGCAGGAACAAGTTGACAATTTCTTTGGGCAATTATTGTTGGAATGAACGGATGCCACTATATTGTCCTTGTTTTAGGATTCAAATTATAGCAACAGAGCATTTGATCAGCCAAGATTGAGTCTCATGCTCCCCACCCCTTGGCAATAGGTGGGACACCTTGGTTAACAGTCTGCCAAAGACTCAACCCAATGGGCCAAAGAACAAATCCCACAACAAAGTCTGAATTCTGTGATCAGAAGAAGGGATAATGCTTTTCAGGCAGGCAAACCAAACCCCACTGTTGTCCTCACAGTTATCAGCAAATGCATTTCCCTAGACTAGTTCTGGTTTTCGTAATAGAGTCCATGAAGTTCTGTGGAAGTTTCTGAATTTACTAATTAGTGCCATGACTTTTTGCCTATTATTTTAAAATTTTTCAATGTCCTGTAGTCAGGCAGCTCATTTTTCTCCAGGAAGACTTAAACCGTGGCCAGCACGCCTCCTTCCAGACAAACTATCTGATAAACAAACACATTGGCATTTAAAAGTCCAGGTCTGTGAATGATCTTTTTTTCTCCAAGAAGTAAGTCATATTAGGGACCGAGTGATGGATGGAAAAAAATAACATGCCCTGGTGCTGAATGAGTTTGAACCTTAATGCTATCAGCAGGCTCTGGATGTGAGCTGATCTCAGATAAAACAGCTACTTACAGCCAGAGGCCTGGAGAAACGGACAGCCAGAAGTGGATTCTCTTTCTGCTTCTCAGGGAAATATCCCAAATACATGAAGGATGACCCCTCCTGGAGGAAATCAGCACAGTGAAAGAGACAGGTTTCTCCATGGAGGTGAAAGTGCTCCCTCTGGCCTGGCAGCATTCAGGGCAGGGCCCCAGCTGGACGTGCATACTCACCACTTCTAAGAAGGGTGGAGGCCCGGGGGTCTCTGCTCCAACTTCTTCCTCCATCTCAGTAGCTTATCCCATTGCAGCAGGTGGGCAAGGAGATGGGAGACCTGCTTTAGTCTGTGTGTATGAGCCTCAGGCACCAAGAAAGAACTCTGCTGGGCTCCTAGGGTGGGGAAATCACATTCTCAAGAGGTGTGAGCCTTCCAATCAGGAAGCTGATGGAGTAATGAAGAATGCTGTATCAGAGTCCACAGGACCAGATGGGGTTCCTGCCTCTATCACACACCAGCCTCTGTTACTTCAGCTCTAAAAGGGAAATGACAATAGGCCCGACCTCACAGGGCTGTTAAGAGAAATAACTAGTTAATGGAATCAAAGAGCTTGACATGGTGCCTGATGTATACTAAATGTGGGATAAATGGGGGCATGACGTCACCATCACCAAAGGGCGACAAGCCAATTGCCATCTTCTTTCTAATGCCAAGCTTTCATTTACTGAACCAAACCCATCTCCCCTACTAAAAAAGATGCATTAGGAGTTTGACTTTCACAAATAGTTGCAAAAAACTGAGCCGTGCACTGGATAGAACTTTGGCTGGTAACTCCCCTTCCATGGTGTTACCAGCCACGCCCACTAACTCTGCATTCTCACGTGAATTCTGAACAAGAAGCCCAAGAAGACTGAGGCCCAACCAGTCCTGGCTGATGCCTACCCATGAAGACCACCTTCCTCTTAGCCCAGCCCCTGATAGGTATCTCAGCACACATCAGATAGGTCATGGCAGACAGAGAGAATGCAAGCTTTGGGCAAGACATCCCTTTGGGCAAGAAAATCCCTTGCTGGCTATGGAGACTTGAAACAAATATGTCACCTCTCAGGCTTGCATTTGACTTTCAGAGATGTTTCTAGGTTTTTGAAACAATGTATGTGATTGGGGGAGGTAGTGTGTTCCTTCCCATGTGGAAGGCATCTTTCAAGTGGAAAAAACGTCCTACCCCCCTCTCCCTTTGCTGGAAAAAGAGAGACTGTTTTATCTTATGGTGTGTGCTTTAAAATATACTTACGTGGGCTCAGCACCTGTGGCTCAATGGGCTAAGGTGCCAGCCACGTACACCTGAGCTGGTGGGTTCGAATCCAGCCTGGGCCCGCCAAAAAACAATGCTGGCTGCAACCAAAAAATGGCCGGGCATTGTGGTGGGCGCCTGTAGTCCCAGCTACTTGGGAGGCAGACACAAGAGACTCGCTTGAGCCCAGGAATGGGAGGTTGCTGTGAACTGTGATGCCACAGCACTCTATCCAGGGTGACAGCTTAAGGCTCTGTCTCAAAAAAAAAAAAAAAAAAAAAAAAAAAAATATATATATATATATATACTTACGTGTGTGTGTAGATGATAGTGATAGATGATTAATAACAGAGATATACAGATAAATGATAGGCAGCTGGGAAGGAACAGAGCCAGATCTTTCTAATTATCCCCATCTGACTCCTATGCAGTCACAGAGATGGGACCTTTGTGGTCGAGGCTAGTGGTGAATCTCCAAGGTTGAATTTGCTGGTCTTCCACAGCATCTGGGTGCAGGGCCGTCTAACCAGGCTGCTGGGAACACTCAGCATCTGTCAGGCAAGGCCAGAGAAGCCTTGGTTTTGCTTTTTACTAAGAATATTTGGGAGGGTTCAGTTTTCAGGTTGAACGATCTCATCAGAGAAACTCACTCCAAGAGCCAGTGAATCACAGAATAAAGTTGAACCAGCTGGCAGTCCTGCTGAGCAGGGAGCCTGGACTCAATTCAGGATATAGGGGATGAGCAGAGGGTAATCAGGTGGTGGATGGGAAGAAGGCTTCTCAGGGGCTACTCCTAGACATGGAGAGGAGATCCCGGTGGCTGACTGCTTCTGTCTGTGGGTTTGGGCCACACAATGGTCCTCCCCTTCCCCAAGAACACCTGACTCAAACCACACTTGGGTGTGATAAAAACCACAGGCTGGGTGGATTTTCTTAGCAACTTACATTCTTCTGACTGTCCTCCTGACCTTGCCTACCAGACCCTAGCAAGCCCTAAACACTCAGACCCACAGTTCACACAGATGCACCCTCTCACTCTGCTTGCCCAGGTCGCAACCAACTGTGGGACAACCCCTGACCTTTCTTGGGAGCCTATGTATACTCTTCACCCTGGGAAACCCTGGTAGCTGCTCTGAGCCAGCGGAGAAGGTCTCAGTAGTGGAAGGAACCCACAGCACCTCGCCCATGAAGGCCTTTCATTATCCCTAGACTGTCCAGTGTCTCTTCCTATTCAAGACAGAAGAGAAACGGGCTCCATTTTCCCTCCATCACATCTGTTTCTCCCAGTTTCTCTCATTCAGAATGCAAGTCACACATTTCCCAGAATATTATCACCATTCTCAGATCCAGCCCTATGAGCCTGAGGCAGCCACACCCACCTGCCTGCTCCAGACCCCTGGCTTCAGCCTCACCCTTCCCACCATGATGTACCGACTGGCTCCCTTCCCAGTCTCCCATCATTGGCTTCATTTCCTGCTCTCTTTCATCGCTTACCTTGGCAGCACTCAGCACAGACTGATAATTCAGTAATAAACCTTCAGTCTGGCATGTCCAAGATGGTCACCAGGTTATCTGATCTGACAGTGAACCCCCTTGAAGCTTCAGTTTCTTTGCTTCTCATTCACCATGACAATTGGGTAATATTGAGTTCCAAAATCTTTTCAATTCAATTTAGTAGGCATCTAATATATGCCTATTATACATCTAATAGCTATATGGATAGAACTGGGCATAAATGTGCTCTTTTGGGAAAACACTTTCATGTCATATTATATTATTCAGATACTATCTCCCTCCTAACAAATGGTGCGATCATGCTCACCATTTTATGAGATCTATTCTAGAATAAGATCTCTGCAATAGAAAAGAAGAAAATCCATCTGCAACTATGACACCAGCATGGCTAGTCTGCATCCATCCTACTTTGAACTTGCAAATGTCAACACATCCTTTGCCCTTACTTTCATCACCCAACACAGTGAGGCTTCAATGTGGGTGTCCTTTTGGGTGATGGCGATCTTGCCAAGGAAAGCTTAGAGCCAGCCTAACTGAACTGGTGCCTGACCCTTGTTCATCCTTAGTCTAACACCAGGCAGTGTGAGTCTCTGGCAAAAGAACAAACATGGGCCCTCAGCAAAGTCTACAGTGCTTTTCGGAATAATAGCAGCCAATGGCAGTAAAAATTAAAAATGCTACAAGAATAACAGTTAACCTTCCTCAAGCACTTATTAAGCACCAGGCATTCTGCCAAGGACTGTACGTATCATAGTTCTCTTAATTCTCTTAACAAACACACACATTAGAAATTCTAACATTCTTTGTGTTTTTCAGATTAGAAAACAGAGGCCTAGAGAGATGAGGTTAGCTTGCCCAAGGCTGTGCAGCTGGGAAGGGTAATTCAAGATAAGGGGCTGTTTTCACTGACCTCAGAGTGCTGCACCTCAAAGCTGTGGCACCTCGCCCATCATTCTTGGAAAGAGGAGGTTCTGGATTCTGTTACACTGAGGGAGAAATTTACTGGTGAACAGATGGATGGTACGTGAGTAGGTAACACAGAACATGGGTACTCAAGGCTGCTGTGAACTGAGAACAGCTGTCTGTCCTTGTCAACCCAAGAGGAAAGGCATCAGCCCCATTCCCTCTGTGTATGTCATCTCCCCTGTCTCTGTTGGTGACCTGCCTTCCAGACCACAGCACCGCAATCCTCTTCCAGGCCACCAGAGTGACCTGCCTTCCAGACCACAGCACGGCAATCCTCTTCCCAGGCCCTCAGAGTGACCTGCCTTCCAGACTACAGCACTGCAATCCTCTTCCCAGGCCCCCAGAGTGACTGCATAAGCCTACTCCTGCTTCTAGGTCATTCTATGGTGGGAACCATTCTTAATTTGTAAAACCTGCAATACTAACAAAACTTAGATTTGCCCCAATCCAGAAGCCTATGTGGCTGATGTAGAAGTTTCTATGGGAAAATAAAATTCTATGACACTAACTCAAATTCTCTCCCCCTGTACTTCCCAGTTCTGCCCTCTGCCCTACCACCACGTCAACCAGCACCAAAAGCTTTCTTTACACCCTACCTCAGCAGAACAGGGCGATATAACCTAAAACAAAAACTCAGTTGGGTTTTATTGTAGAATGTCTGTTTTAAAGCCTTAACAGTGACAGCAGTATTGAAAGCCTTGAGAGAATAAATGAGAACTGAGCCCTGAACCGAACAAGGCATAGGCTTTAAATCCGTGGTTCTCAACCTTCCTAATGCTGCGGCCCTTTAATACAGTTCCTGTGGGTCGCGACCCACAGGTTGAGAACTGCGGCTTTAAATAAAGATAAAGAAGATGGAGAGAGGAGGTGAGATGTGTCACCTGAGTTGAGAATAAGAGGTAGGTTACTGTAAATTTGGGAGAGACAAGTGAGGGAGTTGGTTATTAAGGAAGAAGAGACCACATTCTTACTTTTTCAGCGAAAGCTGAAAAGGAAGGAGGATACAAAGAAGCACCAAATGATTCAGAAATATCTCAGACCAGAAAATATTCGTGTCTCCCCCTTGAATGTCCCCTAGGGAATTTGCAAGCCTTGCAGAGAGTCTTTTTCCAGCCAGGCATAGAAGCAGTAGCGTTAACAATGTCAGAGGAAGGCGTCTTGGTGGATGGGTCCAAGGATGGCCTTGTAGACTCCCGTACACCTTAGTGTGGTGTAAAGAGAGACACCAAGGGTTCCGAAGCCATCCAGGGGAGAGCAGAAGAGCTTAAAGATGGTAACTGACCCAAAGGGGCCTGGGTCAGGACCAGGAGGTCACAGAAAGCATGGCCTATTGATGGGAGGTCAGAAGGGGCCACAGACCACATTGACAAATATCAACACATGATGATAAGGACCCTCCTTGTTCAGACATTTCACCAAGGGTCAGCACCAACGGAAGATGTTCATGGATCACCCTTCAGAAAAAGGAGAAGGTAAGCATCTTGAAAGCATTGTGCAAACGTCCCAAAGAAACTGAGCTTTAAACTAGACCTAGCTGAGCCTTCTTGGTTTTGCGACGTTAAGTTTTCCACCTTCCATAGAGTTGGAGGCATAAGAGCTAAGCCATTCTCTTATATAAAAATAAAGTGAGTTAACATCTTTACAAACCTCAGTTTTAAGGACCAGTTGTAACCATGAAAATTTAATACCCAACATTTGCTCATGGTATTGCCAAGGAAAACTGAAAGCCACATAAACAAGTTCATTTTGAGGCATGATCAAGTTGCTTTGGGTCTTGGGGCCTCAGAAGAAAATAGAAGCATCCCCTCTATTGAAAAGCACCACTCCCAAAATGCCAAATTTGCTGTAGGGTTTAGAAATAAGTCATGGAATTGGTACCTATTTCCCTTTAATTTGCAACAGGATGTAACTACTGACGTCTTTCCATGAAGCCAACTCCTGGTTTTCATCTATTTTCACTCCATCAAAAATGAGGTCCTAAAAGCCATAGCCAATATCATATTGAATGGAGTAAAATTGAAAACATTTCCACTCAGATCAGGAACCAGGCAAGGTTGCCCATTGTCTCCACTGCCTTTTAACATTGTAATGGAAGTCTTAGCCATCACAATCGGTTAAGAAAAGGCAATCAAGGGTATCCATATAGGGTCAGAGGAGATCAAACATTCACTCTTCACAGATGATATGATTTTATACCTGGAAAACCCCAGGGACTCAACTACAAAACTCTTAGAAGTGATCAAGGAATACAGTAGCATCTCAGAATACAAAATCAATACTCACAAATCAGTAGCTTTTATATATACCAATA
>CAUYRH010158887.1:0-27674 GCA_963574655.1 Perodicticus potto | reverse complement strand
TCTCGGGGTATAAATAGGCGCTTGGGTTCCTTGGCCAGGAAATGAATGAACACAGTCCCTTCCGCCTGGGCAAGGTCAAGGAATGTATCCATGAATGAACACAGTCCCTTCCGCCGGGGCAAGGTGAATAAATGTATTAATGAATGGACAGAGTCCATTCATGGAATTGAGGCCTAGGAAATTCACATGTAATTGACCTAGGCATCAAAATGGAGGTTCCCTCTTTAGTCATAAGTGTAAACTGAAGGAGACACCAAGGTGCCGGTGTCTCCTCGGCAGTTGTCTGGCCTTTGTGGCTATTGGAGCCTCCGGTGGGGGGTTGGAGGTCCCCCTCCTTGCCTATCATACAGCCCGCTGGTTCCTCAGCCCGCGCTGCCGCCGCACCGACACCGCCAAGGTGGAGGCGGCAGGTCTGCCAGCTCCACTGAGCTGGTCGGACGCCAAATGTCCTGCATCGATAGGAGGGAAGTTACTCCTTCCCCAGGGAGTAGCAGGGAATATCTTTGAACAATAATAGAGTCTACTACAGATACTAATTCGGGCGTTTTCAGACTCTAGAGCCCGGGTTTAACCACTATGTTTTTTCCTAGTACATATTCGTTTATGAATAACTACTACCAAAATAGATTTCAGCATTCCTATCTTCCCCGAATAAGAGAATGAATAGCAAAGATAATGGATGAACATTATTTGTAAACAATAAAAGAAAAATCATACAGAAGAGGGAAATAGTTTATATTAATTACAGTTTAGGTAGTATTGAAATGTCATTTTTTCAAACCCGTTTTCCGATACATTCCCTGGCCAATGGAAAGGTGATGAACTTAAGTTCTAGCATTATTTACAAGCTCACACTGTACATGGTTCATTCAGTCAGAAGACCCCAGCCATCTGGGACGAGCACTGGGAGTGCACAATGATTGGCTTCCTTGAGGACATTAATAAGTGGTGGAGCCTGAATTTTTGTGAATCTCAAAAATTGCCATTAAATTTCTAGTATATAGCAATACTTACAAGTTATAGTTCAAACTGAGGCAGATTTTCTTTATTGAAAAATAATACATGTTGTACAGTTTCTTCAGAAATGACTTTTGAGGCTCTTGGGAATATAGAGTTTTAGAAGATCCATTATAGTATGCCAAAAACCCAGATAAAAAAAGAAATGATTTTCTTTCTATTCTCCATTTCTCCTAGAGCGTATTTAATTATACCTCCTTGTGTATTTTCTTTTAAATTTGGTTTTGACCTTCTTGACAAAGGAACTGGCTATGGAGAATTATAAAATTCCAGTTTATAAACCTCTGCAATGAGGAAGATCAATCTGAAATTTTAATGAAATAAATATACTGACAATGGCAAAAGTTGGTTTGATGCACGTATCTCAGAGTACGTACTTATCAAGTAAGTTGGCTTTACCTGAAGTGCCTGGTGGAGGAGGGGAGGTCAGCGGAGAGAAGTTGAGAGGAAACTCTGGTAATTGTAAGCTGTAATGTGACCATATGCTATTTCCAAAAGAGGGTTTCTTGCAGATGTTGAATCCCCCATAAATAAAGCTTCTGGGGGGTTTCAGCCTTTTCTGAAGCATGTGTTTTGTCCACATCCCACCATCAAACCACTGGGCATGTTAGACTGTAGACCCATCAGTCTTAATCTCTCTGATGTACATACAGACCCTTTTCTCTAACTCTTCAAGTCTACTAAATACACAGAAAATTAAGTTACATAACACACGCACATGTGTGTATACATGGGTATCAGCCTCACATCACATGTTACCACGAATTGTAGACTACCTCCAACGGGAGTGTGGTCATCAAAAGGATGCAAATTGTCTCCACTAGCAATTCTTAAGTATTGTTCTACTCCTCCCGTAATCCTGATCTGCCATCTTAGGCTACTTCCGCTTACTCTCATATTACTAATTACACCACATGCTGATGAGATATGTTCCTGTGAATGGAGACTTTGAGAATGGTTCTTCTCCATGGAGCTGATCTCCAGCTCTACGTACCAGGACTTCTGGGAAGTTCAAAGCTCTTGCTTTGTGCCTACCTCAAATCCTCTAAGTCAATCAGAACTTTGCACAGCTCTTCCTAGGAAGTTATCCCAGTGCACCTGGAGATAAGCTTTGATGTGGAATTCCCGAGCAAAGCTTTTCTGCTTACAGTTACTACTAGTGGGACAGCATTTACTTGGCCCTGGGTATGCCCAGAACACCGTTATGTCTCCTTAGGGAACAGGTAAGACTCCATTGAAACAGCTCTAAGTACTGTTTACTTTGTTTCCTCCCTGCTTTGGTGTGCAGATTTTCATCATTTTTAATAGATATATAGTATTCCACATACTGACCAGGCATGTACTTATTTGACCTATTTCTTATTGTTGGAACATCTTTATACATAAATTTCTGCTCTTACTACTTCCTTGGGTTCTTTTCCAGATGAGCTTTTGCTGAGTCAAAGTGTATATGTAGTTGCAAGGACTTTGATCCATGTTGTCAAATTGCCATCTAGAAATGGTTTATGATGGGACTAGTAATGAATGATTAGCCAAGGTCCTGTGTCTCCTGCTCAAACGAGCACTGTACTAACAGATTCACTATCAACCCTTCACTGAGGAATTATTAATACATTTGTGTATATGATGAATTGTTTCTGAAATCGATATGTAATGGTCTTTAACATTTTTCTGGCATTTATTTTTTTCCAATGCATGCTTATTATTACAATCCAGATTTTAAGAATAATGATACATTTCATTAAATAGTAAAAAAAGACTAAGGAGAAACGTTGAGTAAGTTCACCTCTCTATAATGGTTAATCAAATTATACATTAGAAAATCTTTCATATTGTTTATTTTTTTCTTTGACATTATTAGAACTTTAGCACAATGAAAAAAATTTTTACTTTGCTTCCAAGTTCTGTGAAAACCCAAGCAGCAATTTACTGAAGACTATATAACAATATCTTTCTGTAACTGAATTATTAATTCAAATTTATTTAGCCTATGGTTTAAAAACCCACACATTTAGGGAAAACACAGTTTTCCTTGTAAGAAAACAAAAATGCTATTTTTTTTTAAAGTAGTGACAGACTTTGATTTTTCAGAATGTAGAAAGAGCAGTTATACATTAAAAACACTGACTTGTGAACACTCTCCTTTTCCCAAAATTAGTTCTTATTTCTCTGTGATTCTTTTCTCAACATTTATAGTATATATTATACAACTATAATTATATTGCGTTTAATAGTTAGTTAATATACGGCATTCATCTATATGATTGAATTTGGAACAGTATTAAAACCTATGAAATGGTATTTAGGGGAACCTCACCTAATGTGCATGATGCAATGGTACATTTCAAAACTATTAGGAAAAGAGTATAATTGTGGCTCGGTGCATGTAGCTCAAGTGGCTAAGGTGCCAGGCACATACACCAGAGCTGGTGGGTTCAAATCCAGCCTGGGCCTGCCAAACAACAATGATGACAACTACAGCCAAAAAATAGCCAGGCTTTGTGGTGGGCACCTGTAGTCCCAGCTACTTGGGAGGCTGAGGCAAGAGAATCACTTAAGCCCAGGAGTTGGAGATTGCTGTGAGCTGTGATGCCATGGCACTCTACCCAGGGCAATAGCTTGAGGCTCTGTCTCAAAAAAATAAAATTAAAATTAAATATAAATAAAATAAAATAAATTTAAAAAAGAAAAGTATAATTGTGATGGATGTGTTACTTAGTTCAATGTAAGCATTTCACTTTGTATATCAAACAGTACACTGAACCCCATAAATGCATCAATGTACACAGTTATGATTTAATAAAAAAATTAATTAGAAAACAATGAAATGCTTGAATCCCATGTACTCAAGTTTGATATGAGGACAATTAGTGACAACTATTGACAAGGTGGGCGTGAGGCAAGGGGAGAGTAGAGAGAGAAAGAATGAGGGAGGGGTGGGGAAAGGAAGAGCAGAGAGAGGGAAGGAGCGAGGTGGGTGGGGCCTTGGTGTGTGCCACACCTTTTGGGGGCAAACATGATTGTAAGAGGGACTTTACCCAACAAATGCAATAAGTGTAACCTGGTTTCTTGTACCCTCAATGAATCCCCAACAATAAAAAAATAAAAAGAAAAAAAGAAAAAAAAAGAAAACAATGAAATGGTATACTTTTATTTAAGAATTTTAAATTAGACCAAAAATATGTTTGGATGTTCATTTTAATTTCACCTTTCTCTCAGGAAGTACATTTCTTGAAGTCAGCCTATTGAAACTCATAATCTTTGTATATTCATTTCTGCCAATTTTAATGGTCTGTCATTTTGCTGAATGGTAAATGTAATGCCTGCATGTATGAACTGTGGCCTTTGTCTACGCCCCTCTATTATATTGACGTCAGAGTTCTGTATTAGATGTATAATAAAAAAGGAGTACACTTAGGGGACGTCCTTCTCTACTGGGTGCACAATTCCCAAGAATATAATTGGAAACTTCACCTTTGATGAATGTGCAATAAACGCGTTGGGGCAAATTGCATGCAAGAGAGGTCAAGTGGAAATCTGGACAATTAGGCAGGCGATATAGATATGAGATACCATCTCTACTTTGGTGTGTGAGCAAATTATATAGATGATTCAATGCAACAGGTATGTTTTAAAATTTTCTTTCTTTCTGTGGCATTGTAAATGGTTATGTCAACTTCTTATTATATCTTTATTATAGATTATTATAATCATTATGATGCTGGATAATGATGGTTGCTCATAAAATATACCCTTCATCTCAATGGTAGAGAGCTGAAGAGGGGCAGCAGTGTGCAGGGATGAGACACTTTGAAACACACCTTGCTGCAGAGTCCCTGGTTGCTAGGAAGCAGCACAACAAATAAACTGCGCTTCAACTGAAGAAAAATACTGGGTCTGTGCATGCTCGTGCGTGTGTGTGCGTGTGTGTGTGTGTGTGTTTGAGAGAGAAAGAGAATGAGAATATAGCAAGCTCTACACTAATCCTGAAAAAACTGCCATAATCCTTGTGCCAGATTCGCTTTCGGCAGGCTCCAATGGTGGGATCAGTTCTGTGATCAGTTATCATTTTCTGACAGGAAGAGCAATTTATAAAACTTCAATACTTTCACCAGATGCCATAGATTTAAAGTGAGTATTATATTCCAAAGGGAACAGATTTAAAGACCATTTCTCAAATATGGTATATTATTTAAATATTTAAATTTTTATATATTTAACATACATGCCATGTAAAATCAAAATTATTACTTGCTTTCTTTCCATTTAATTGCACTTTCTACTTTCTATAAAGGATAACAAAAATATCTCGCCAAGGTAGTTTTACTTGGTGCCAAAGTGCAGTGCTCGTGTGGTGTGAATGGTGGCTCACTCTCTGCAGCTTGAGCGGGGTTAGGGTTCCCGTAACTTGGAGGATGATCTCAATGGGAGAGCACAACAGGAAGGTCAAATGGGCGATGTGAGACGTGCCCTGAGCTCTGAGTCATCACAGATACCTTAGTTTTGTTCTCAGTGTCAATGTCCCTGAGCTAATATCAATGTGGAGAGTCTCAGGCTGACTCAACTCCCCCGGGGAGCCTGTCAGCCTAAGACTCGGAATTGGTGGAGTCTGATACAAATCTAAATGCCATGGTCACTAACTAGGTCTATTCTCTCTGCCCCTTGCCCGTTTTTATCTGAAAACATAGCAACATGGCATGGGGCTAATCAGTGGTTTTAAAACATTCCTTGGAGATCTGTGGCTCCTGGGAAGTACACTGGCCATGACCAGAAGTATATCAGGAAGGCCTACAGGGGCGGAGCACCATTTTACCCATGAGACATGAGATTTCACTGGAAAATAAAAAGTATCTGGGGAAAAATTGTGGAAATAATGATCTACAAAGTCCATTTTAGTTTTATCCTGTGGTAAGCCCTTCATTGTCCTGCATTTAGGATCCTATCGCCTGGCTTCTAAGGTTCCAAGGTTTTGGGAAGTGGCCCCACTTGTTTTATGAAGCTGCAGTTTACTGAGAAAAAGCGATTTTGAAAGGTGGGTTGGTTCATGCCTTGATCAGTAGCATGAATCAAGGAGCATGACAGTAGCATGAATGTTTTGTTTTGACACGACCTCTTATCCATACTGCTACCACCACAGATATTTGCAGTGCTGTGCCATCTAGGTGGATTCAACGAAATCACAATAAAAATGCATGGTTTCCTTCAATTAATATATGAGGTGGATAACTGGAATATATGTTTGTGCTTTAGCATGCTCTAAATGTCTGTTTCATAGTGAAGGAGCATGTTGTGTTCTATTAGGCCCATAATTTTGTTTAGAAAAAATATATGTGTTTTCAGCATCTGGATTGTGACTCACATATATGGTATCAATTTCCTATAGAAATAATGGTTCCTTTGTGCTCAGAAAAAGATCTCGTAGGGAATAACCATAGTGGAGGATGAATTCTACATTTGAGGTATGTTTTATCTGTCTCTTTGCCCAATCTTCCAGGATGGGTTAAGTCTTAAACTCTGAAACCTTTTGGAAGAATTACACTGAAATATAGAAAAAAATGATTAGTCAGAGATTTCTTTCAGATCCGAAGCTCACCTATGCTAGAATTTTTCAGTGGAGAATATTTTTCTTTTTAATCATATGTCTCATTCCATCTCTGACCTCTTTCTCAAGTTCCTCATTCCTTTGATTACACAATTTTTTTGCATCATTTTTTCTCACTTCCTCCTGGATTATTACCACTGCATTCAATCATGTTGTACTATTTCCCATCTTAAAACAAAAGTTTAAAATCTTCTTCCCAGGATGAGTAAACTCAAGAGAACTGTCTACACATTTCTTCACCTTCTTCACGCTCATTCACTTCCCACTATTCTATTTTAACTGCTCTTGTCAAGGTCACCAATAACTTGCACATGCCATATCTGGCCGACTCCTTGTCCTCCATCCCGGACGCTTCCATCATGAAATATTATCTTCTTTTGGCTTAGAGGACATGCCACTCCCCTGGTTTTCCTTCTTCAAATTTGACCCTTGCTATTTGTCTCTTTGGCTGACTTCCCATTTACTACACTTAAAAAAATATTGGAACTCCTCCAGGGTTAGTATTAAGCTCATTTTTCTATACTAAACATAAATTTTGTATATCTGAAAGGGAAAATTTTGGTTCTTTATCCCCATTTTCCTGCGTTGTCCCTGACATAGTAAATGTAACCACCATACCCTTTGTTGTTGAAACCAGATTCTAGGAACCAGCACTGATTTCTTTCTTCTATGCCCTGCTCTATCCGCAGCTCTGCTCCTACTCTCTAGAAAACACATATGAACCCATTCTTTATTCTCTAGTTACCTTACCCAGCTGCCATCATTTCTCTCCTGAAGAAAGTAACAGTCTTCTGATAGTAGATGTCCTTGCTGGTGTTTACTCTTTTTAACCCAATTTATACTCAGTAGGAAGAGTGACTGTATGGAAATTTTAGTAGATCATATCACTTTCCTTATAAAGGCCCTTTAATGATTTCCCTGCATGGAGAATGAGACTGAAACCTCTTCCCGAGGTCTAAAAATGTCCATGTGAGCTGACCCTTGCCTAAAACCACTCTCTTCCTCCCTTCTTGGGCTCCAGCTTTGCTAATTCTTTTACTTTTTCAAAAGGCCTAGTCCCTTTCTCTCCAGGGCCATAGGGATCTTTTCACCTTTGCCTGGAAAATCCATCTCCGTGCTCATCACCTGAGTAGGTTTGCCTTTTAGGGAGGTCCTCTGATTAAATATTGCCACTTTAGAAGGCCTTCTCTAATTACTGCTTATCATTCACTTAACAGAATTTATTCTTTTTCCTATTTACTCCAATTATGTCAGTCTTATGAGGTAGAGAAGATGCCTATATACTATACTGTTTTGTCTTCCAAGAGTAGCACATTTCCTGGCACATAGTAGGTCCTTAATAAATGTTGAATGAATAAATATGTTATCACTTTATTTAGTCAGTACACAGAAAATGATGTACACAATTATGTACACATTTCATTTTTTTTGAGGAATAGAACTGTACACTGATTTTGATAGAATTAAGTGAAATGGGAAATAGAATAAGCACTTGCCTGATTTAGAAACAAATCCTCGCCCCAACTTTTTTTTTTTTTTTGGCAACAGGGTCTCAATATGTTGTCCAGATTGCTTCTAGTAGTTGGGACGACAAGTACACCCCAATACGTCTGGCTAAAATTCCCACTTTCATTCAATTTATCTTTTGCTATAAACGTAATGAAAAATATTATTTATTTAACATGACTTTAGCCACTTGCAGGGTATAAAAAAACAGAAACTGTGGCCTATTAGTAGGACTACTTTATAACCAGGTTTTCCTCAATTATAAAAACTAATTATGTAAGATGAATACTTTTTGCCTGAATTATTTGGAGAGTTATGTTAATATTCCCATGATAACATTCCTAGATCATTTTTTCCCACTGGCTTTGGTTCCTCTTTTGTGTTGGTTTCACACTCTGCTAAGCAAAGCGTAAAGGAAATTGTTCTCAGTTAACCTAGGGCACCGTTTAGTTTAGGTATTTTTGTGTTCTATTTAAATTAAAAATGTTCTGCTGACCCAACAACCATTGGGATATTGGTTTCAAGGTTTTTTTTTTTTTTTTTCTTTTTTTCAGGTAGAGGTTAGGAATTAAGCAATATTATTTTATGGTTTCCATTCATCTCCTGGTTTATACTGATGAGATGCTGATCAGGGTAAGTTCCTACCAAAGGCTGTTTTGCTGCAGTTTCTCTTTTTGAGAAACTGTGTTTTCACTCCTAGCACTGCCTTTTCCCTGTATTTTCTCATCAACTTCCCTACAACCAGGCACCTAGGACAAGAGCCCCCTTATTCTCTGTCTCATCCCGGCACAAAGTCCCTGCTGGTCTTCCTTTATAAGCACCTCAGGCTAAAGTATGAGTCCCTGCATTCACAGACAGGAGAGAATGACTTAAGTGTTTCATTAAACAATATACGTGTAATTGTGAATTTTACTCACCATTTAAAAAATTTTTATCTCCATCTGGAATGGCCATTGTTTTATTTTATTTTAAACAATAAAATAATTATCGTGGGTCTATAATAGTTGTACCTCTTTATGTGGTAAAGAGATGCGCTACATGTGCTGTTTTGATACAGGCTTATGATCTTTGATGTAAAGTCATCAAATCAGGGAGATCAGGGCATCCATCACCTCACGCAGTCATCACCCCTTTGTGTTAGGAACATTTTGATTCCATTCTTTAGTTGTTTTAAAGAATACCCTAACCTGCTGTTGATTACTGTCACTTTGTTGTGCTATCGCATGTTGTTCATTCTGGCTAATTACGTAACTGGATGTTTGCACCCATTGCCCTTCCCCATGTGCCTCCTCTGCCCCCACTCCCCCTCCCCTCGTCTGGTAACCATCATTCTACTCTGTCTCAATGAGATGCTTTATTTTCAGGATTTAGCTCCCACATGTAAGTCAGAACCTATGAAATTTGTCTTTCTGTACTTGGCCATGTCACTTAAAATAATGCTGTCTAGTTCCAGTCTTTTTGGTACAAATGGCAGGACTTCATTATTTTTTGTGGCTACATAATACTCCATTGTATATATGTACCATTTGGAGACACTGAATTCCCCTCCTGTGGGACTGCTGGGTCAGACAGTACAGGTGGTAGTTCCATTTTTAGTTTTTAAAGCAATCTCCATACTGTTCTCCATAGAGGCTGCACTAATTTACTCCCCTTTTTTCCCATAAGAAATTTCTGTGACGTTCTCTTGCTTTCTCTGAATTTTAAAAGGTGAGTGTTGATGGTCTTAACTATTGCTTTACATGTAAAGTCATTTGTTAATCATATCACATATGACAAAAACACTGCATGACATTATACTGCTCAGTATAATGTATGAACAAATATAAAGGAGCAATCCATTTCAATATTATTTATCTTTTACAATTTTGAACAACAAATCTCTTGAATCTTTCATATTTACAAAACAGCAAGCTTTGAGAAATGTTATTTTATAAGATTCTGGTTCACTTTTTAAAATATCAACCTTTGAGGTATAATTTACACTGAATAAAATGTATTCATTAAAATGTAGTTAAAAGAGGTTTGTTGGTTTTTTTTTTTTTGAGACAGTCTCACTTTGTCACCCCCAGGAGAGTGCCGCTTGCAGCAACCTTCAACTCTTGGGCTTAGGTGATTCTCTTGCCTCAGCCTCCCGAGGAGCTGGGACTACAGGCACCCACTGCAACGCCCGGCTATTTTTTGTTGCAGTTTGGCCGGGGCTAGGTTTGAACCCGCCACGTTCTCTGTATGGGTCTGGCGCCCTACTCACTGAGCCACAGGTGCCACCCCTAATTAAAAGAGTTTTGAAAAAGTTATCCACCCATGTAACCATTAGTCCATACCAAGATATAAAATATCATCATCCCTAAATGTTCCTTCCAGCCCCTCTGCAGCAATCACTGATTGGCTTTCTGTCACTATAGATTTGTGAAATATGAATTTATCAGACATTAATTACTAATGTCCCCATTTTAAGATAAATTAAGGTTAAAATGGAAGGAAAATAAGAGTCACATTGAGTTATTGACATACAATTTCCATAACTTATTCCTAGCAAAATGTAAACTTGAGTGGGGATGGCAACATCTATGAATTTCAGAAATATCAGGTTTTCAGTTTGTCTTTCTCAAAGAAGCAAATGGAGAATCAATGGACGCATTTTTGTTGCAGCACATTTCTTGGGAGGCTTTCGTCTGCAAATTGATACCAGAGCATTTCTGTCTGCATCCTAGCGTGACATCATGTCGTTTTAGACACTGTGTCTTGCTGATTACCACATCACCCAACTGCCACATAAATTATTTTTATAAATACAATTTTGCATACATATGCAACATCCAGAGTGGAGTAATAAATTGACTGTGACTTCTTGTCTCCAATGGCGCCACTTCAACACTTCCTTTAGCAAGTTGGGGCTGAGGGCACATTGGTGAACGCCTTTGACTAATCTCCTATCATGATGCACCTCATATTTCAATGTATAACTGAAACGATTGGCCTTCGGAGGAAAGAAAATGTTCAGTTTCCTGCACTGTCAGTCTTCTTACCTTCCTGCCTACAGCGAACTTAAAAAAAAAAAAAAAATTACTTGGGAAGAAATGCTAAGCAACCCAGCCTTTTATAAAACATGTCAAGATTAATTGCTAGTTTCACTCATGAGCTGTAGAGACTGTTTCCTAAGATTCTCATCTTATTAGATACAATGATTCATATTCTCTTTCTTGGCAAAACATCTGCTGCTTTGCAGATATCCCCATCAACAAAATAAGCAGTGACGTGGTTCTGCCAACCCTGAACTCACTTAAAAATGCAAAGGAATAAAATCCTTTAGCGGTACCTCTTTGGTCTTTGGTGTCATAGACTTTAAATATTTGATGCTTTGGTACTTTAAAAATCACTTAACTATACTGCAGGAATGATCTGAACCCTAAATTAGTCTTTTATTGAATTCAAATTGGAAATCTATTAATATATTGGGCATTTTTACCCATATAATTCTTTTTGTGAACTTGTAATCTTTTTTGTGTGTGTGAGACAGAGTCTGAAGCTGTTACCCTGGGTAGAGTGCCGTGGCATCACAGCTCACAGCAACCTTAAACTCTTGGGCTTAAGCAATTCTCTTGCCTTAGCCTCCCAAGTAGCAGGGACTACAGGCGCATGCCACAGTGATGGCTATTTTTTGTTGCAGTTTGGTTGAGGTCGGGTTCGAACCCACCACCCTAGGTGTATGTGACTGATGCCCTTGCCAACTGAGCTACAGGCGCCGCCCCGTGATCTTGTCACCTGAATGCTAAAGATTCCGTGCTTTAAAATAATTGCTTCACTTTTTCTTTATGTAGTGTTACTTTGGCAGACTCTGAAGCTGCAGTTTCTACATCAATTCTCAACTTCTCCCTTCTCCCCGCCCCACAACCCTCCCTTTGGGAGTTCCACCAAACTATTTGCTTTCCTGGTCTCCTTTGTATCTACAGAAGGTTGTGTGATACAGTTCCAGCTAATTAGAAATAAGTGAAATTCAGTTTTGAGTTTTCTAGAAAGTTTTTGCTTTCCTTATACAAAGGACATACGTGTCTCCCTTCTTCCTGTCTTTTCTTTTTTATCATTTAAAAATTATCATATTTTATTTATTTTTCTTTTCAATTTAGTTTAATTTTAGACTATTATGGGAGTGCAATATTTTTGGTACATGCCTCAGCCTCCCAAGTGCCTGGGACTACAGGCGCTCATCACAACCCCTAGCTAGTTTTTCTATTTTTAGTAGAGAAGGGGTATTTGCTGTTGCTCAGGCTGGTCTCTAACTCCTAAGCTCAAGCGATCCACCCACCTCAGCCTCCCAGAGTGCTGGGGTTACAAGAGTGAGCCACCACACCTGACTCCTTCTCCCTGTCTTAAAGGTGAATATGGGCTGGCATATTCCTCTCGGGTGGCCTGTACCTCTAATCCCATCAGTTTGAGCGACTGAGACAGGAGGATCTCTACAGCTCAGGAGCTCGAGTTCAGCCTGAGCAACAGTGAGACCCTATCTCTACTAAAAATAGACAAATCAGCTGGGTGTGGAGGGTGCGGGTAGTCCCAGCTGCTCCGGAGGCTGAGGCAGGATGATTGCTTGAGCACGGGAGTTTGAGGTCCCTGTGAGCTAGACTGAGGCCATGGCACTTGAGCCTGGGCAACAGAGTGAGACTCAATCTCAAAAAAGGTGGATATGATGCTGGGATTGTAACCTCAAAATTGTGATAATGAGGTGACAAACTAGGGAATCAGAGATGGGCCTCTGAACTACTGCCAAACAGCCTTCTACCTCAGACTTTTGTCAAGTGAGAAAAATATGCCTCTGATTGTTCAAGCCATTCTATAGTACTTGTTTTTTTGTTTTTTCAACTGAAAATAAACTGATAAAATTACTGCTAGGGACAGCGATAGAAATCAGCTTTATATTTGAACCTCAAATGTCTTATTGAATTGACAAGGGATCTTTTACCTAAGAGTAAGATCTAAAGAGCAGCGAAACAATAAAATAGGTTTTATTTTTGCTCTTTTGTGTTGATCGAGTTCTCTATAGATTCTGGTTATCAGTCTTTTGTCAGATTCGTAACATGCAAATATCCTTTCCCATTGTGAAGGTTAATTTTTGTGTCCTTTGTATGCAGAAGCTTTTTAGCTTAATTAAATCCCATTTATTTATTTAGGTTGTTGTGAGATTTTATTTTTAACATTCTTCTTACAAACTTTATGATATTTGATAACTGGGTTCATCCTAAAACCAGGCCTCCTATTTGCAATTATGATGAAAGCTTATTAAAATTGAAATTGCTTTCACTCTCTACTACAGGGCTGCCCAGTCAGAGTTTCCTAAAAAAGTAACATGGATTCTAATCTCTTCTTCTTTCTCATAACTTCTTTAAACTGACATGACTCCTTATTTACTTCACTCTTATTTCTTACCATTATTCAAAGCCACTCAGGTCCCACCTTGTCCACAGAGAAGGACTGATGTGACCAGCTCACCAATGGTCACTACCTCCCCTGACCTTGACCTTATTTATGTCACCACTCATTTAGCATTTTTCATAATGTGTCTCTCTACTGTATGCTTTGATTTTGAACTAGATGATGTGCTTATTGAGAGCACAGAATATTTTATAGTGAATGATCCACAAATAGTGCCTTTTGTACACGAACAACAAATGCTTCTTGAATTTATGTGCATTGGTGTAGTCACTTCTAATTTTTATTTATTCAAGCTTTTTGTACAGTCACCACACTGCTGCGTGTTGTCTGCTTTACAAATACCTACCTGTCAAAGAAAAGTATGTGCAACATAAAGCCCTCTTAGAATTTGCAACCTAAAAATCACTAAATTCCAAACAGAAAAGTCCAAAAGAGCTTGGTTAGATAATTCACAAATAATACAAATGATTAAATAATTCAAATAAAAAACATTATTAATATTGCAAAGATACAACTTAAAAGTGCACTGGGCTATGAAGTGTTTTCAGAGTGTCACTCTCACTTCTTCTTCTTCTTCTTCTTTTTTTTTGAGACAGAGTCTCACTTTATCACCCCCAGTAGAGTGCGGAGGCATCAAAGCTCACAGCAATCTCAAACTCTTGAGCTCAAGCGATCCTCTTGCCTGAGCCTCCACAGTGGCTGGGATTACAGGTGCCCACCACAAACTCCAGCTTTCTTTAGAGTTGGGGTCTTTGTCTTGCTCAGGCAGATCTGGAACTCTTGAGCTCAAGCAATCTGCCCACCTGGGCCTCCCAGAGTGCTGGGGTTACAGGCATGAGCACTCACTTCTTTCAGCAAGCATTTTAGCAGTATATTCAAGAGTTTTTAAAGAGTTTGTAGTACTTGAATCATTTTTAAGAATGTTTCCCTTGAAAATAATGAAAGACGAATAAAATTCACTAAAGTTTTTTTTAAAATAAAGGTGAATTATGGAAACAACCATACCTATTGGGTAATAGGAAAGCAATCAAAATATTTTCTAGGAGCTCTAGAAATGGAAGGCATGATGAGAGAAGAACGTGGCTTAAAATCTGATGATGAAAGAAAAAGGGATCAAGGTAGAGCAGAAACAAAGGATAATGTCAACTTTTATCTGGGTACTTCATAACTTTACTAGAAATAAAAACTCTTAACATTAGTTGTTCATGACAAAAATATTTTAATCAGTTATACACACTCCTATTATACCTGTATTTTGGTAATAAATAATCATAAAGATAACATCTAATATTTATTGAATGTGTAGATTCTGGATTCTACACTGAGACTTCTTTTTTCTTTTTCTTTTTCTTTGTTTTTTTTTTGAGACAGTCTCACTTTGTGTCCCTTGGTAGCATGCTGTGGTGTCACAGCTCACAGAAACCTCAAACTCTCAGGCTCCAATGATTCTCTTATCTCAGCCTCCCAAGTAACTGGGACTACAGGTGCCAGCCACAATACTGGCTATTTTTAGAGATGGAGTCTCCCTCTTGCTCAGGCTGGTCTTGAACCTGTAAGCTCAGCAATCCACCTGCCTCAGCCTACCAGAATGCTAGGATTATAGGCATGAGCCAACATGCCCGGCCTGAGATTTCATGTATATTTTTCTCCTATATATTAAAAAATATATAATTTCTCATTTGATTATATCCATAAGCCTATGAAGTGGAGAATTAGGTTCACAGTACTACCATTTTTCAAATGAGAAAACCGAAGCTTCAGAAATTAAATAACTTTGCAAAGTGACATGGTTAACAGAGAAATGGTACCAGAATTTGAATTTATATCTATCTGACTCCAGACACTAAGTTATAAAACACCTTTGTAGTATTGTATTTTGCATGCCTACCTATGTATATCTTAGAATTATATGTTAGGGCCAGCTAATTACTTAATACCAAGGTACAAACTAATTTATGTGGGAGACTTCTTATGTAGTAGATAATGTAGAGTTCCTTGACTCAATTCGGTCTCATGGTTTTGAGTCAGTTACTTAACTTCTCTAAGCCCTGGATTTTCCTGTTAAATGTGGATAACAATTTCTACCTTGAAGGATTATTGTGAAAGTTTCAGTTGTAAAGTATCCATCATAGTGCCTGACATATGAAAGCAAATGGTAATCTTTAATATTATCCCACCAATAATGGACTTTGGTTCATTTGTTATAAAGTACATGTAGATGGGAATTTATTTTTAAACATAAAGATTCAACATACCTTTTGTTGTATTATCAATATATGTATATAGAGTTTTGATCATAACTTAAAAAAATTAGATAATAGCATATGTACTTTTCATACTGCTTTTCTTTTCTTTTTTTTTTTTTTTTCAGACCAGGGTTAAACCATTATCATACTATTTTTGCTCGTCAATACGTTGTGGAAATCCTCCCAGGTCAGCGGGGCAGGTTCAACATGATATTTCAGGGTTTCACTGATGCCATGGCAGATATATCATATTTTTTTCATCACCAATATATCTGACTATAAAATATTCATTTGGTTTCTGGTTCTTTGCGACTATGAATAGTTCATTTTGAAATAGATCTTTACCACACACATATACTACGTATGTACATGCCAGTATTTTAATTGCTTTGTGATAGATTTCTAGAAGTAAGCTTGCTGGGTGAAAGGACATTTGCAGGTGTATTTTTACTTTTAATAGTCTTTGTCTGATTACTTTCCGCAAAATCTGCAAAACTGTGCCTTTTACGCTTACCATATAAGAATACGCTTTTCTGAAAGAAACAACAAATCCCCTGACTGTTCAGTTTTGGTTTTGACAATAGGACAAAACAAAGCAAAGAAAGACAACGGAGAAATGGGCACAGGGAAGTATACATCCAAATATTTTGTCAAATAAAATTTTAAATGTCCTTAAAAAAAGATTTTTTAGAAAATTAAGATATATAGTTTACCAATGAGGTGTCACTTCCTATCTCATAGACTGACAAGCTCTTGCCGGTAACGGCTCTTTTTGGGTCCTTTCTGTGCACTCTATGGAGGGCTCAGAGGGTGGGAGCCCCATCTTGTTCCTGTGGTCTGTCCCTCTGACTTCTGGGCCTTGCTCTTCTTTTGATCAACTGCTCATTTGTTTGATGAGGCGGGAGACAGAGTTGGGAGGAGAGGAGAGGTATCTGTGTTAACAAGTTATCCTAGTTCAGAGTTCCCTGCCTATCTTTTGGAGGAGTTCATTAAACTTGAAATTTTACAAAGGCGATAAAATGTTCATTGAAAATGACTTAACTCATATTAGGGAGTTAAATTTTGTGGTGCTTACTGGATGCGGATGTGGCACATGTTTTTGTCACCCTCCTGGCCTCTGAAAAACACTGAGTTGGGATCCCTTGTCCATCGGTAGCAGAGATAGCTGATGCTCATCACCACCCCCAGGCAGCACTTAGAGCCGGGCTGTGTGACTAGTTTTGCTAACAGATAGTGGACGTCTGCCCGCGGCGAGACAGGGCAAACCCTGGCGCAGTTTCATAGTTTTCCTTCCTGGAAGCCATGTGTTGTGAATGTGGGGACACAGGCCAGTAGTATATGGGATCCTTGAGGATAAGCTCCCGGATGAAAGCTCCTACAGAGAACCCCGGACTCACAGAGGGCTTTGAGGTAAATGAAAACTAAAATAAATTCTTATACCCTAAGCTGCAGAGATTTGAGTGTTTGTTATCAGCTAGCTTAGCCTGCCCTGCCTAAGAGGCTGTCAAGTGACACTATCGGACCTGTGTTGGGAATAACTCCTGTATGTAAATGACATCTCATGGGTCAACAGCATCATTCCAGGCACCACCTACAGTGGAATATAGAAATCTGGAGATCACAACTGACAGCAGTTCCTAGGGGAGGGCTAGACGCGAAGGAATTTGAGGTTTCAGCCCTAGTTAAGCTAACATATCTTAGAGGGCTTTTTTTTTCTGGTTATTTAAGATGGCACCAGCCATATAAAGGCAGTTGGAGAGTTGGGAAATATATGGTATGTTCTAAGGTTGCTACAAATTTGTGCCAGCTTTTCCATGCATGAGCAAAGATATTTTAAATTTTTATGAGCCAGACAGACTTTTAAGACTTTTATTTCTATTTTATTTTCTTCTAATATTCAGTAAAATGCTGCAAAAATGTGAGCCAATCTATTAGTAGCATCTAAAGGAGAGTTTGTCAAGACTTGGGAAAGAACCGTAAAGGAAGACTGATTGATACAGCCCCTTCTGTCAGGTGTCTGGTGACAGTGGTGAGGGCAGTGAGGTGACACGCAGGAGGGTGCCACTCAGGGAGACAGGATTCTTTTTCTAGTGCTGACCTTAGAGCTTCTAAGCGTTAACCTGGTCTTTGACACATAGGTAAGATTTCCAAAGGCTGATGTGGGAACAGGCATTCTGGGCGGAGGATACGAAGTCAGCAGAGAGGCTGGAGCCTGATTGCTGGGGAATGAACGGTGAGGTGCCAGCAAAAACCCCCCTTCCATCCTTTTTTTCCTTCATTATAGAAAGGAAGAATCATCCATCTAACTCTAGCTGACTTAAAGCCTCTGATTCAGTCCTGTTTAATAAGGAACCAAATCACAGCTGGGAAAAAGCCACCCGTGTATCTGCAGTTCTCTCCTCCCATGAAGATGATGCAGAAAGCTTCCAGGAAGCTGCATACTGTCTGCGCTCTGAGCAGCCCCTGTCCAGCCTGGCATCTGCGTCCCCAGAGAGCCAAGGCACGCTGCTCATGTCTTTAGCTCCCAGCGGCAAGCTGGTGGGGAGGGAGGGTTCTGATTTAATGAAAGGAGAGAGGGCTCCATAAAGCTGGAGGTTAGGCTCAGGGACCACGGAGATCTGCGCTGGGCAGAGAGGGCAGGATTAAGATTAGAAATAGTATGACTCTGGGCGTCCTCCTCTTACCATACTCTTCAAGAAGCTTGGGAAGAGGGGAAGAGGCAGGATTTGATCATTCCTTGTTCCTACCCAACTACTTAGAGCAACAAAACCTGATAAATAACTCTTCATGGATAAGTCAACTTCTAACCCTAGACTATAAGGTAAATTGACATTTAATAATCTTCCCAGAGAGTGGTTAAATGATAGAAGATTGGAAATCTACCTGATAGGGTCATTGTAAAAATTTTGAGGTACACAGAAATCAAGAAATGTAAAATTCTTGCAGACAGAAAGAAATGAAACCCTCCCAGCGGCACCAATAAGCTGAGCGAGTTGAAACTTGCACAGTGAGTCAGAAAGGATGCCGTCAACTGTGTTTCTTGGAAGTGAAATAATGGACAGTGTGTCTCAAAATTCGTGTAGTGACCTACATTAATAAATGATATCTGTGTACATATACAGGTTTGTGTGCAATTTAAAATAGTGTGCATTTTACATACGAACTTTATGCCACCCTGCTGGATACTTGGCATATATATAAATTTTTTTTTTTTTTTTTTTTTTTTTTTGCAGTTCTGCCGAGGCTGAGTTTGAACCCACCATCTTCTGCATATGGGGCTGGCGCCCTACTCGCTGAGCCACAGGCACCGCCCTGGCATATATATAAATTTAAGCAACTTGAGTGAGGGTTTGAATCAGTTGACTCTTTCACAGAATAGTAAGGTTTATTTTTAGATGTTTTACTTTTTATAGCATGATTAAAATAACTTGAACATATATTGAGATGTTCTCAGTTTTCTAATTCTTAAATATACAGAGATACTTGAATTAGGGCTCATCTATCCAGATCAGTAATAATATACCATCCATTGAAATTCAGTACAAAATCTTCAAGCAAAAGAGCCAACACTCATGACTTTATTCTATTAGTTATGCACTAGCTTTTGAGATTTTAGGAAAGATGAGCATGGAATATAAAAGTGGAGCCAATTCCCCTTTTTACTCTGAGAGCGTAGCAGACTTGAATGAACCTCCTACAGCTCAGGACATATCTGTGAACAGCAGGATCAACATGAATATTTTAAAGATGCTCTTCCAGATGAATTCTTCAGGGTTCAGCTCTATGTATAGAGCAATCATAGGGTAAAGAAAGTATCCTTTTCTTTTTCAAAGAACTACAAAAGATTTTGTGTTTTGGGGACCTCCTTCTAAAGTTTTTTTATTTTAAATGTCTTAAGGTTTTCTTTAGACTTTAGGCATTTGAGACCCTCAGCTGACATTTTCCAGGTATTTAGAGCTTTATCTTCCTGCAGAGAATAGAGACTCATTATAATTACATTATTCCCTTTTAATGTCTGAAGTTACAGATTAAAGAATTCAATGCTTATTGGAAAATTCTTTCCATATTAATATATGGGCAAGTACTTTCCAAGTCATATATATCCAATTAGCATATGTCTTGATTAATAAAAAAAACCTTAAGTCTATAATATGTATCGGCTGAATTTAAAATACTATTTAATTCTATTTACTTCGAAGAATGATTGAGGCAGGTGATAAGCAGTTAAAGGCATGTCTTTAATGTCAGCATGATTATTGGATCTTTGGTGATTTAAAACTCATCTAATGACAACAGCCTTCACTTTCCTCAATGCTTCAGCAGCGTCCGGTGGAGCTGACCATTTGTTGATTCTTAAAGTTCTGGGATACCCTGAACTTGATTTTGATTTTCCTGCTGTCTCATTGGCCACTTCCTCTAACCAGCTCCTGTTCTAGGGTACAAAGTCTCATCAGCTCTTGGACAACGTCACATACTAGCTCAAGGCAGGCTATATCCTGATAAGACTCAGATTTCTGTCACCAGCAACACAGACATTTCTCTTAAGATCCAAAATCATACATATAACTCCCTAACTCACACCTGGAGGCCTAATAGACATCACAGCCTTAACATAACTGAGAACAATTGATCATCCTTTTTTTTTTAATCTCAGTAAATTTTCCATCTAGTTGCTTAGACACAAACTCCACAAGTTGTTAATCCCTTCTTTTTCTTGCACCCCCCGCATGTCCATAAATTTACTGATCGTGACCGCCAGAATGTATCTCGGATCTGTCCCCTTCTTCACCAACTCTACCACTATATTCCCAGTGCAAGGCAGCCTTGTCACTTCTCTGAGTCACTCCAACAGCCTTCTAACTTGTTCCTGCATCTCCATACTTGCCCAGTTTCAACCCCTTTTCCACCTAATGGCCAAAATGATCTTCTTAGAGTGTTAATATCATCCTATACCCTGTTTAATGCCTTGGAGCAATTTACCATTACTATCAGATTTATACCCAAACTGCTCCCAAAGTTCCACCTCATTGTGCCCCTGCCTTTGGTGTTTGTTCTGTCTCCCAAGCCTACCAGGTTTTTTCCTTTCCAAGAGCTGGTGCTACATGCTGGGATGCTTGTTCCCAGATCTTTTATGGCTGCCTTCTACTTCACTTGGGTGTTCATTCAGAGGCTGTCTTTACAGAGAAGTCTTCCCTGAGCACCCTAATTAGTGCAACTCTCCAGCTTACTGTCTACTATTTCTCTATTTTATTTGTATAGAGTACTTATTAATACTTGATATTATTTATTGCTTGTTTCCTTTACCCAACTACTAGAAGGTAAAGTCTTTGCAGTCAAAGATTAGTTTTTCCTGTATATTGCTATAAATCCTGAGGCGAGCACTATGCTTGGAATATGGTAAGGGCTTAATAAATGATTACTGGAGTTGGTTTGCTAACTCAGTTTTAGTTCACTCACTAATGCACTTATCAGTGTGTTTATTAAAAATTTCATGAATGTGCTTTTTAAAAAAAAATTCTCTCTTTAATACTTAGACTATTCTTTTTTTTTTTTTTACATTTCTGCATTTTTAATATAGTTTAAGCTCCATCACTCCAGTCATTCCCCAGCTTCTTTCACTTTAAGTGTGGTTACAGTGGGGAGAGGGAGAGCATTGGTTTGGAAATTACTGTATTATTTATTAATCTATTGTATTTATATATCATTATTCACCTTCACCCTCTGATCAGTGTTTTCTTAGCTATTTTTAAATATGTAATTTAATTTATTTGGGTATATTTGGAATAGTAGTTATAGAAACTACTGAAACAAACATTTAAAGTCAAAATTTAGATATCCCCCACTTTAAACATTTATCTTTTCTTTGTGTTGTCTACATTACAATTTTTCTAGCTATCTGGAAATATACAATAAATTATATACAGGCATCAAAATATTATATGTTCCAACAAAATATGTACAATGTGATAAATCAACAAAAAAATACAAAATAAAGTACAAGAAAAATTATACATCCTTTAAATGAAGTCAAAATTTGACTTTTTCTGGAGTTTTCAAATGCTTTTTTTTTTTTTAACAAGTGAACAGTTTATTAAGAATTAAACAAAGGTATGATGTGATACAGTACAAGCAAGACTATTCTAATATGTAAAAATATTAACAGTAAGAAAAAAAATAAGGACTTACATCAAGGAGAGGAAAACCAAAAAGAGAAACTATTGTTCAGAAGTACCACTTGGATTTACTATATGAGAATGAACAATAAACTATAATGAACATCTGCTACTGGATCCTAAGATGGTAGGAAAGGAAGAATAAAATAAGAATTGCTGGATCAATGGCTCAGGAATCTGAAACCACAGCATAGTGAAGTCCTCTGGGATTCTAAATATTCAGACATCTGTTAGGTAGCAGATTCAGCTAAACATGGATCATCAAAGGAATTCCAAAATTATGTTGAGGACAAGTTTATAATCCATAAAGAAGAAAATCAGTCACTGGGGAAGTTACCCTATAAGAATGTGACTATTTGAAATAATTGTGCTACTAAGTAGAAGTTCTTGGTGTGTGTGGGGGGAAGTATTTCCCAAATTTAACCCCTTCAGGGCTTCCCATCACCACATTGCCAAAAACAAAACTAGCAAGTGGGAGGCTGGTTTGAAACAATCAGGTCTGGACCTGTAGAAAGAAAATAACATCCACCCTTAGGTGTAATGGAATATTTCAAATGAACCCTGATTTAGGATAGTGACCTCAGTTATATTCTGGCTATATTTTATAGTTGCAAAGGTAAGTGGTTTCTTTTTTATTTTTTATAAGTATTTTATTTCCTTAATTTTTTTTTAAGTATTAGATTTCTAGAAACAGAAATTGAAATGAGAAGCCTAACCTTTAAAAGATGATAGAATGGAATCTCAAACCATGGATTCTTAAAATTGTGTGACACCTCTTACACTATTGTAACTGCGTCATCTCAGTGATACTAAGAATATTCATGCTTTCATTTAAAAAATAGCTTGTTAAGCACCTACTATGTGTTTTCCTGTTTCTATGGACCTTCCTTTCTTTCTCGTCAGACTATTGGGACTCACCAAGTCTGCAGAAGTCTCGCAGGGAAGAGTGGTGATGAGATTCCATTACCTCGGCCCATTTGTCCTTTTTCTCTCCTTCACAGTAAGAATTCTCTTAGCAAAATAACTTTTTGAGGTAGAATTTTTATTACATTTCTCCTTCATTTTTCTTTTTTCTTTTATATAATTAAGGTTGTATGTTTTGAGATCTATCACAAGCTATGTTTGTTAATGTGTACATATATATCCAGGTAAGTATATCACTTAGGGGTATATTATTTTTAACTTGCCTTTAATGCCTAGTATTTTTTTCCCAAATAATGAACCAACAAACATAGGTGCACCTTCACATGTTAGGTAAAAGGAGGAAAACTGGAAAATATATGTAAACTATTGCAACTACCTTTATATTTGTTTGCTGGTCAGCTTGTGCAGTCACTGACCCTTAGTCCCTTGTTCTGCTCGTTGGTCTATGAAACCCGCAAAACTCGCGGAGTCACGATGAGACTGCTTTTGTGAAGGACCAAGGGAGGGCGTAAATCAGTTCCAACTCAGCTTCTTTACAAAGTACATCATGGATCAAGATTTAAACTGGCTTTACCACCAGGATTCTTCTCACTAACGTACATGAGCCCTCTCCTTCTTTCTTTATACATCCCCTTTGCCTGCTTTAAACAATTTGCTTTTCCAATCTTAGAGCCATTTGGTTTACTGCCATATTACAGAAACGTCTTTTCTGTTGGAAACCAGCATATGGTTATGATGCACTGCTGATTTACCTGTAGATGGTACAATTTTTTTAGACTTTAAAAAAATTATAGCCTCAGTGTTATTGGCATTTAAAAGAAAATTCTCTTGGCTATGCTCACTTTTCTCCACTGATTGGAGCTGTGCATGGGTGGAGCGTTATGTAGGCTCTTTGTCTCCCTCCCCCCAGCTGGTTTTGTTACATCCTGGTTATTTCATTGCTCACTGACAGCTCTATTAGCTATTTCTCAAAGTAATCAATTTTGATAAGTTGGCCGATTTGCTTTGGTGTGGGGAGGAAGTTTAAAACATTTGCTGACATAGGTTTGGGGGCCTATCTACAATTTTGATACTGGGAACTTGCAGCAAATTTAGCACAGGTAAAGGATATTAAAGCTCTAACCCTTCTGAAAATTCCCAGGGCTTATTTTAATGGGTTAGGAATAGTCTCTCTGTATAGCTCGTTCGGGGCCTTCATATTTACTTTTACAGCGCATCTCTTTAAGAGAGAACATTCACAATGGAAAACAGCGGCGGGAGTTGGAAGACTTTTAAAAAGGAAGCTGTTAGTGCAGCAGTAAAATTTGGCCAGGTAAAATTTTTTTTCTCTTTCATTAGGTTTCAGTCTTCTTTAGTATTATGACTTATCCAAAACAGACGAGCATTGAATCAGAGCTTTGAGTTTTTCAAAAATTATGATATGTTTGTCTAAGCTCTACTTTAAGTTTAACTGTATTCTGGGCTTGGACCTCAATACTTTTTTGATTAACATTTTTCAGAATAAGAACTTTAGAAGTAAATGCTTGAGTGACATCCTTAGTTAGGTCTTATAAGATTTATTGAACTTAAAATTATTTGAATCTCTTTAAGAGCTCCATCAGCATAGAAACATGAGCTCTTATGTTTATGTATTTTTCTTTAAAAAAGTTTTTATTATGAAATTTTCCAAACACAACCCAAAGTACAAAAGTATAATAACCCCCCAGCTATCCATCATCTGGTTTAAACAACAGTCAACATTTTGCCATTTATGTTTATGTTTTAATAGTAATGATTACTAGATATTAACAGGGAGAATCATATTCTATCTTTTAAAAAGTGCTAGTAAGAATCCTTTTGTAAAGAACTATGATTTTTTTGGTGAATTTCATTCTTAAAATAAAATATAAATTGTAGTAGGTTAAACAGATGTAAAATTTTTAAAATTAGTTACTATTCTGCTTTTTGTAGCTATTACTGAAAATATTGGTGGAGTATGAAGTTTTATTTTCCAAATGTCAGCTGTTCATTTCTCTATTCCTGGTTCAAAGCCAGCATTGCCGGAAAGGAGACAAGTTGGCAAAGAGCCTAAATACCAATGGGGATACATTGTCTCTTTTGGACTTATATTCTTAAATACCACCTTAAAAATCTGTAGATAATTAGTGTAGCAATCTTGAGAATATTAATTAAGAAAAGAGCTAATAATTACTGTGTTTGAAACTGAAAGTGATATAATTAGACTTAAACTGTGAGGTTTTTATTTGAAATTGATTAAGACCTTCAATGAATTACTAGGCAAAGAGAAACCCCCCATTTCTGTTATTAAGTCTGTACTAGTTAATAGAAATATAAACATGCCCCAGTGTTTACTTATAGATTCTCTTCAATAATTCCATCTCATTTTAATTATCTGTAGTTAAAATGCTTTATTTGCAACAATGGAATTTAGCAGACCCAGTCAAACAATCTTGACAAAACGTGGACAAACATGACTATGGCTTTTTTTCTTTACATTGAAAATTTGAAAAATTTTCTTCCACTTTAGGTTTTTCCCAAATCATTGTTCATGCATGTTAAACAATGCTTTGAGTTTCTTCCCCCCACTAAGCAAACAAAAGAAATCTATACTGGTGCTTTAAAAGAAGCAGAAGAACTTTTTCTCCCAAGCTTAATGATGCCAGTTTGAAAAGCTTGGTGCCAACAGGCTGAGAGTTGAAAGGCTTTGATTACTGACACTACCTTGCCCCGTGGACGCCGATATCCCTGTGAAATGCATTGCCCTGGTCTGCCTGCAGAGATCTTAACTGCATCAGTCAGCCCTTCTTGCCTGAACCTATGAGGTCATCATTATTACTTCATTTTTACTCCTACATAATCCAGGCTGAACTTCAGAAGGCTTTCTGGTTTTCCCATCATAAGTTATACTTCTGAAATATAGAAATAACCTGGGAGATCTTTTATGAAACGTATCCTCTTCTGTTTATCCTGAGTGTGCAGTTGAAGCAACAAACCAATTTTCTGGGCAATAGAGCCACCAAATCGAATCAATCTTAGGTGAATCCAATAGCTTCTCTCCATGCAAATAATCCTCTGGAGGAAAAAAGACAAATTCATAAATGGAGCAAGATTGAGAATGTAGGGGAGATGGAAGTGGAAATTTGGTAAAAATGAAAACAAATTTTTTTGAAAGAAAACAATTGCTTAACTGCTGATGAAAGAGTGCCAGAGATTGTTAATATCATCAACTGAAGCAAGTTATGTTAGAGACAGTGAATTTTCACATCTAATGAAAATGGTAAGGAATATGGGCTTTGAAGTGTGATATGGAGATGAGCCCGCATCACTACTTCCTGCTAGCTACCTCATCAGTCTCTCCTCCTTCCACTGTAGGAGTTGACAAATGTTTTTCTATGAAATGCCATGTAGTAAATATTTTCAGCTTGGGGGGCCATGCTGTCTCATATGTGACTCAGCTTGGGGGGCCATGCTGTCTCATATGTGACTCACCACTCACGTAGTGGTAATCCAGCATAGACAGTAAGGAAAGGAGTGAGCATGCTGTATTTTCATAGAATTTTTTTTTTTAATGTGTCACAAATAATTTTTTGAACTCTTTTTCATTATTTAAAAGGAAAAAAGAATTTTAGCTAATGGGTCAAACAAGAAAAAGCCAGTGGGCTGGATTTGGCTTGTGAACTATAGTTTTCTGAAACCTTATTTAAGACAGTGGTTTTCATGGTGGTGCCAACAACACCTTCATCACCTGGTAACTTCTTCAAAATGCAAATTCTTAGGCTTTCCCTGAGGCTTCCTGAATAATCAGAAACTCTGAGGTAGGGAGTAGCAGGTGTCTTCACCAACTCTCCAGGGGATTCTGATACACACTAACATTTGAGAATCATAGAGCTATGGATAATGCTACTTACCTGCTTTGAGTTCTTTTGAGAATTAATGAGATAAAGAATAATCAGTGCTTTAGCCTGGTGTTCAACCACCTCACCAGGGCTAAATACCTGTTATCTGTTATAATCACGATTGAAGTAAGTTGGTTTTAATTTTAATTATGCCTTTCCCTGTTTTGAAAAAGGTGACAGTGTAAAATAATCTTCTGCAAGAATTCTGTAACCAAACTAGTTACAGAATGTGAAACAGACTAGTGTAAAGAAAATGCAGAGTGAATAATTCTAATCTTTAAATTGATAAAACGTGAGGATTAAGAAAATCACTCCTCACCAATGTGACAGAGACTGATTTTCTTGGAAAATGGAATCCCTGTAATGTTAACACTTCCTTTGGCCTGTTAGCAATTAGAAAATTATAGAAACAGAGTTTTTGGTGTCATAAATCGTACAACAAAATATCATCTTGCCAAAAAAGGAGGAAAATATGCATTTAAATTTGTACAACAAAGGCACCGACTCCACAGTGTTTTTTTGTTTTGTTTTGTTTTGTCTTTTATTTCTCCACAAATATGTGGGCACATGGAATACACATCACCACACCTGTCTCATTCACAATTAGCTGTTGACTGACCAATCTTAGGTCTGGTCCAATAGGTCTGATGAGGCCAATCTCACAGGCAAACATGATGCACAGTATTACTTTTCAAAGAATTTCTTTGCAGTTTTGTACAGCTGATGTCATGGAAGCCTGATTTCTTTCTTTCTTTCTTTTTTTTTTTTTGAGACAGAGCCTCAAGCTGTCACCCTGGAGAGAGTGCTGTGGCATCACAGCTCACAGCAACCTCCAATTCCTGGGCTCAAGCGAGTCTCTTGCCTCCGCCTCCCAAGTAGCTGG
>CAUYRH010158884.1:0-28021 GCA_963574655.1 Perodicticus potto | reverse complement strand
CTGTTTTGGTCCTCACCCTCCCCCCCGCGTGGCAGCATTTTTTCCTGGGGGGTTGCTTTTCGTGGCCCCGCCCGCCCCCCCCCCCCCCCCCGTGATGGTGAGGCCGTCCCAGGGCCACTTAAGGGGCATCTCCGTCCAGCACACTCCTACACGCACCCTGCTCTGCCGCCTGTTGGGGTTCAAAGCCCAGGCCGCCTCCCACCACCGCCAGCGCATCTGCAGCCCTGCCGCTCTTCATC
The DNA here is from genome assembly GCA_963574655.1 of Perodicticus potto. NCBI lineage: Eukaryota > Metazoa > Chordata > Mammalia > Primates > Lorisidae > Perodicticus > Perodicticus potto. Next base: position 27,782 of record CAUYRH010158884.1, on the reverse strand, counting down.
GTGGGTGCCACCCCCTCCTTCCCTTGTGCCCAACGTCTATCCCACACATTAAAACTGAAGGACGCCTTCAAACAGGTCAGATTAGAATCCTCTTTGTACCAACAAAGTGTAAGCTCTCACCCTGGAAGAGCTGAGCATCCCTGTTCTCATCCCCTCCTGGGGCCCAGCAGGCCTGTCCCTCCCCAGGGTCTCTGAAGGGTTCATCCTTCATTCGGACTTCACTTCTCCCCAAGATCTGGCGGCCTCTCTTGTGTCATCCCTATCTCTGCCCCCAGTGCTACCAGTGCTGACCAGCCCAGAGGCCCAGGCCTACCCCACAGGCCAGTCTGAAGTAGCCCTTCTCATCAGCTCCTGTCCTCTACCAGCTTCCATCATCCCCACCTAGCGTCCCCGAGGCGGACAGCCCCCGGGACGTGGGAGCTTTCTCTGCAGCATGCCCTTGGCACACACATCCTGCCACACATGTGCAAGTTATTCAAGACATGGTTGGCAAGAGAACCATGAGCTGAGCAAATGAATAAATGAATGAAAGTAGAACCTGGGGAGATTTAAAGCTAAGCGTCCAGCTATCATGCTCCTTGGTCTTCACCCAAACGAGTGGAAAACTGACGTTACACAAAATCCTGCATGTGTGTATTTGAGCACTTTTATTCAGAATTGTCAAAACTTACATGGAACAAGGTGAGAGTCTGAGTCACCTGGGATACGCAGGGAATCATGGAACAGACTTACCGGTGCTGAAAAGAACGTGTTCTCTGCACTTGAGGGTGACCGCAGTTAACAATAACATACTACACATTCAAACAGCTAGAAAGGGGCATTGATGTTCCCAGCACAAAGCAATAATAAACATCTGAGATGATGGATGTGCTGGCTCCTCCAATGTGATCGCTGCACATCGTGAGCATCAAGACACACTACGTACCCCAGGAATATGCACATTATTAGTTATCAATTTTTAAAAAGAAGAAATGAGTCATCAGCCCATGAGAAGTCATGGAAGAATTTCAAATGCTTATTAGTAAGCTAAAGCCCATGTGGAAGAGTTGCATAGTGTGCAATTCCAACTATATGACCTGGAAAAGGCAAAACTGATGGTAGAGAGCTCAGTGGTTGCTAAGGCATTGGGGAGGGAAGGGTGAGCAGGCTGAGCCCAGGGCCCTTCAGGGCAGCAAAACTACTCTGCATGGTGGGTAAATGTCAGGACTTTTACCAAAATCCCTGTGACGTAAGCAGCCAGTGCACCCCTGTGTAGAGTGTGGGCCTGGGCGATGCTCGTGTGTCAGTGTAAGTTTGTCAGTTACAGCAACGCAGCACTGTGGCGTGGAGGTGATGGGGGCGGGGACTGGCAGGTGTAGGGTACTGGGGATATAAGAACTATTTGTACTCTCTGCAAGATTTTGATGAATGTAAACTGCTCAAAAAAATAAAGTGGAATTGACAAAAACTAAGCAACAAAACCAAGGGCAAACTTTTGCAGGTAGTGGAGGTCATACTGGGAAGTGTCCAGGTCAGGAGTGAATTTGTCACGGTTGTGCATCCGGAGCTGCTCCATACTGATGGAATGAGGGCAGGGAGTGGGCACAGGCAGATCGTATAGGGTCTCGTGAGCCAGAGGAGAAATGATTTGGGGTCTCTGAGGTGTTTTAAGAAACAGAGTGGTGGGGGCAGAGCCTGTGGCTCAGAGAGTAGGGCACCGGCCCCATATACTGAGGGTGGCGGGTTCAAACCTGGCCCTGGCTGAACTGCATCAAAAATCAGCTGGGTGCTGTGGCAGGCGCCTGTAGTCCCAGCTACTTGGGAGGCTGAGGCAAGAGAATCGCCTAAGCCCAGGAGTTGGAGGTTGCTGTGAGCTGTGACTCCATGGCACTCTACCAAGGGTGATAAAGTGAGACTCTGTCTCTACAAAAAAAAAAAAAAAAGAAAAGAAACAAGAGTTGTGTTATCTGATTTACATTAAAAGCATCACATACTGTTGCTGAAGGACCACACGCACGAGCAAGATTATGATCCGCCCCGGAGGATGGGAGTTTGGCCTCAGTCCAGGCAGTAGCGTTAGGAGAAAGTAGGAATGAGGACCAGTGTGGTTTCAGAGCAGCTAACCCAGCTCTCCATGATCCGTTAATCTGCTAATCCACGGACAGATGAATCCATTCACGAGAGCAGAGCCCTCGTGACCTGTCACCTCTAAAAGATCCCACCTCTTGATACTACTACACTGGGGATCAAGATTCAACTTGAGTTTTGGAGGGAACAGAATTTCAAACCTATCTTAGCCTGTTTTGTGCTACTGTAAAGGAAGACCTGAGACAGGGTAACTTACAAAGAAAAGAAGTTTATTTGGTTGGTGATTCTGCGGGCCTTGGGAGAACCATTGTACCAGCATCTGCTTCTGGTGATGGCTTCCGGAGTGTCCAATCGAGGTGGAAAGTGAAGGGGGCAGGTGGGTCCCTGGTGAGGATGGAGCAGAACAGGGAGGAGGAGTGGCAGGCTCTTTAAGCAACCAGCTCTCCCTGAACCAGCAGACTGAGAACTCATGCCTTCCCTTTTGGAGGGCACCAAGCCATTCCCGAGGGACCCGCCAGCCCCACGACTGCCCACCAGGTGCCCTCCCCCAACACTGGAGATAAAATTTCCACATGAGATTTGGAGAGAGCAAACATCCAAACTATATCAAAACCAGAGCAACATCTTTAGCCGGAAATTTTCTTGAGACCTCATCCTTAAGACAACTCATGCTAAACTCTAACAATTCATTCCAGATATGTGGTTGGAAGTTTCAAGACTTTTAGACAATTATTCAACATGTACCAGAGCTTAATGTTCTCCATAGCAAAAAAAAAAAAAAAAAAAAGTCTGGACCCCAAATGTTTCTTAGAGGTATCTTATTAAACTGGTTGTTACATTCTGAATTTCTATTAAAATTTTTCCTATCCAGTAAGGGATTTTATGGGTATTGAGAAGAAATTTTACAATCTGTTTACATATACAAGATCTGACAGTTAAGTTAGCAAACTCATCCTACAGAAAATGCTGTACACAGCATTGCTGAATACCATCATGGTCAGCTTTGATATCACACTTGGGAAGTTAGGCACTGTTGCTAGAGTTTAGTCCACCCTTCAAAACAATCTTGCAATTATTTTTCTGGAATGGCCATCAGAGCTATCATTTCATTATCCTTGATGTCCTAAACATCATAAAAATGTCTTTCTTTACTATTTCCTTTATCTTTGGGTAAAGAAAAAAGACATCAAGGGCCAGATCAGGTGAGTAGGGAGGGTGTTTCAATACAGTTATTTGTTTCCTGGCTAAAACCTCCCTCACAGACAGTGCAGTCTGAGCTGGTGCATTGTTGTCATGCAAAGGCCATGAGTTGTTGGTGAAAAGTTCAGATTACTTTCATCTAACTTTTTCACACAGACTTTTAAGCACTTCCAAATAGTAAACTTGATTAACTGTTTGTCCAGTTGATACAAATTCATAATGAATAATACTTCTGATATCAAAAAAGGTTAGCAATGTTATTTTGACTCCTGATTTGGACTGATGGGACTTTTGTAATCATGGAAAATGAGCTGACTTCCATTGTGCACACTGAAGCTTTGTTTCAGGGTTGTTTGGTACCCCCAAGTTTCGTCACTGGTAACAACACAGCCCAGAACCTCGTCTTGCCTCCCCAAAAGGTCTTGGCAATCTTCAAGTCCCTTTGCTTCTGTTCATCAGCGAGCTCCTTTGGGATCAGTTTTGCACACACCTTTTTCAAGCCAGGATTTTCAATTAAGATTTTTATAACTATTTCTCCATCACTGTGTCCTTGGTCTCTTTCTTGAGCAGTGACGCTTTCTCTCCCCTCAGAAGAATGTCAAGGTCATTTTTCCACTGCCATTTTCCTCATGACATTATCCCCATAAACTTGGACTAATATGTTCCGGATTTCACTTCCACTCTTGCAAGTTTAACAAGAAATTTGACATTTGTTCATGGCCCTAATTTAAGCACTGACATTCCCATAACAAATACTAAAATATTCAATAATGCATTCTACTAAGCAAAACACCACCACATGTGGACACACACACAGCTGTGAGATACTCGTATACCCAAGTTATCAACCCTTACCCAGCTGTTTGTATAGTGCTGCTAATGTAAGTGCCTGGTGGCAAGCTCACAAACATAGTTGTCCTATCTTCATAGGTTAAGATCTCCTTGAAAATTTAGAAATAAGACGTGAAGAAATTTTGTGAAGACACATCCCGTCCCAGTCAAGCTCTGAAGGTATAAGCTGCATGCTATCAGATCCATCCTTGCTTTCAAGAACTAGTTAAGAAATTCAAAGGTGTAGGAAGGGAAGAGGAAAGGAGACACTATGATGCTTCCTTTTTCCTTTCAAACGTGTGGACAATCATGGGAAGTTTTGATTAGGCAAAATTATTAGAGGTTCTCCTTCAGTCAGGTAGTTTTATCACTTTGAAATACTTCAGTTGTGGTCAGGTTCAAGGGCTCATACCCGTAATCCCAGTACTTTGAGGGGCCAAGATGGGAGGAACCTTTGAGCTCAGGAGTTTGAGACCAACCTAATCAAGAGTGAGACCCTGTCTCTATCAAAAACAGAAAAATTATCAGAGTGTGGTTATAGGAGCATGTAGTCCCAGGTTATTTGGGAGTCTGAGTCAGGAGGATCAATTGAACCCAGGAGTTTGAGGTTGTTGTGAGCTATGACACCACAGCACTCTGCACTGGGCAACAGAGTGTGATTTTTCTCAAAAATAAAAAAGAAAATAAATACCTCAGTTGTAAGAATGAGAAAATTCAACCTCATTTTATTTTAAAGAAATTTATTGATTCATGTAACTTGTCAGATCCAGGTCTTGGTAGCTCTGGCTTCTGAATCCTGTTTCATAGTGATGGAAGTTAGTCCTCCCTGGTCTGGACCCCTCTCTCACACACCAGGTGGGAGCTACCCTGGCTTCTGAATCTTGTTTCACAGTTATGTGATGGAAGTTAGAACTCTGTGGTCCAGACCCCTCTCTCACACACCAGGCGGGAGCCATACCTGCCACCAGGAAACTAAGTCCCATATTTCACTCTGTTTGGCTCATTTCCTACCAGTCTCTGCAGCTCACATGGCCTGACAAACTGGAGCACTGTTCCCCGCCCCATCCTGTCCTGTGAGCTGTTTGAACCGACAGGTCCCAAATGCCCAGATGGAATCTGTCAGTACTATGGGACAGGGGAAATCTCAGCCCTGGCTCCTCTACTTCCTGTGGCCACTATAGCAGACGCTGTCGGTGACCATACCTCCCAATTTCAGGTTCCACCTTGTGTAAAGGACAGAAATAGCGGTGGAGACAGTGAAAGGAAACCGGACTTGGAAGGTACTACAAAGGACCGACCTTTACTTCATTCATTCATGGAACATGTTTTGTAGAGACACACCAGGCACTGTGTCACGTGCTGGGACTTGGAGGTGACCAAGCTCCATGTGACGTGCCCCCTGGTGACAAAGAGCCCTGGGCAGGCTGCAGAGGCCCTGACTCTTCTGCACTTACAACTTGGGAAGAGTGAAGAGTGTCCGCATTGGGGCCGTCAGAGAGCAGGGGCCACAGCATATCTAGTGGTACAGTGTCATTGGGAAAATGACTGCTTTGTACCTGGGCATTTATTTAAAGAGCTTTATGTGACTATCATATCAGAAGTAAAGGATCTGACCTTCACTGAGTAATCATTCTAAAGAGATGAGCAAAACCATTTGCTTGGCACTCATTTAGTTTACTACCCGGCTTGAGATTAGTTGTTTAGATTATAGTAGTTATCACTAAGACACCAAAACTTAAGTAATGGCAGTGAAATCAAATTGTAGAGACAAACCATCAGAGAAGAAAATAACCATCTTCTCCAGTGGTATTGAAGTTGCAAACCTTTATATATGAGAGAAGAATGACATATGGTGAGTAAAATCCAATCATACTCCAGGAAACATTGCATTGAATTGAACGGGATGTTGTCTCTGCTGTTTAAACCTGGCTTGATGAGGCAGAGAGAGGTGATGGGAAACCGTCCTTAGTCATTTCTCTGATGCATTTTTTGTGGACCAGAGGGTCTGAACAGTGACCACCGCACCTGGCCAAAGTTCACAGCTAGAGCATCAAATGTGACATAGAGCTGCCAATTAGATGCACTCGCAAGAACTTTGGGAGAAAGAAGCAAGCAAGGGAAAGACGTGTTTGGGGGGGCCCTGCGCCCTGCCCCTGACCCCCCCCCCAGGGCTCCAGGATATCATACTAGTGCTTCAGCTGTGGAGATCTTTACAGCATGGTGGCTGGAACTCCTTTGTCCAGCTGGAGACACCAGACCACACTTTCCCCTGACTCCGCCCCTCCCCACGGGGCAGAGGAAGCAGCCTGGGGGTTCTTTGGCCTGCAGTTTGCTGGAGGCCCAGACTGGAGCCCCCTTCCCAACCCAGGGTCTAGCAAGGCTGTGGACACAACATTTTAAATCCCTTTCTACTTAACATTGTTAGAGTGAGATTTTTTTAATTAATGGAATTAATTTTTAGTTGAAAAATAGGAAGGTGTGTACATATGGGGTACAGTAAAATATTTTGATTTATGTATACAACTTAGAAAGATTAAGTCAAGCTAATTAATATATCCATCACTTCACCAACTTACTATTTTTTTGTAGAGAGAACATTAAAAATCTATTCTTTTAGCGATTTTGAAATATAAAACAGCTCTCTCCGACTTACCCCTCCATTTAAGTGACCTTTGTGCCTTGTGTTTAACACCTCCCCTCTCCTACCCCCCTTCTTCCCCTGCAGCCTCTGTGTCTACCAGATTGACGTTTTTAGATTCCACATATAAGTGAGACCATGCAGTATTTGTCTGTCTGTGCCTGCTTTTATTTCCTTCAATTTCATGCCCATTAATATGGAATTTGGTAGCCAAAGCAGTTGTAGGCAACAGCCCCCCCAAGGATAAGCCTCCTGTAGGATGGGCTGGATTTGGGGTGAATAAGGATCTAATCACCACTAGAAAATGAGAAAGGGGGGCATGCATGGCACAACGCAGGAAACAGCTGCTCAGTTATCACCTGAAGTTGCTGGAAATAAAAAGCCTTTTGAAGGCAAGACAGTGGCCCCAGCGGCTGCCACAAGATCACCACAAGTGGGTTGACTGCTGGTGGCCAGACTGAAGAACTCAGAGACAGGAAATGTCAGGCTCAGAGGTTTGAATTCTCAACTCCAGGCACACCAGATGACAAGGCTCTAGGTCCTCGGCTACTGCTTGTCCCTTGGAGCTGCGAGCTTGACCTAGCTACAGATTCCAGATGGAGTCATTGTGCACTTGGCTGAATTGACGTGGAGGCTGAATTCAGAGAGTCACCCGGCTTCTTCACCAAATGCTGGAGAATGTTTGCTGCAGAGCGAGAATAGAGGAACGGGAGTGGGGAGAGGCCCTTGCTCTGCTAGCAGAAGTTCCTCCTTGTCTGCTGACCTGTCCTACCATCGCTGTAAGGAAAGCCAGTTTTCCTACTGCCAACTTAACCTCCTGCCTTGCCTCTAGACCTGTAATGAGATCCCCATGTGCCGGGAAGAGAAGATTTACTCATCAAAATAATTATAACTTGCTCTAATTAGTGTATATGTAATTAATTTGTTCATGCTTCATTACCCAATAATCTGTGTAATGTGTTTTGAAATGGGCTACAACAATGTTAAACCAAGGTAAAAGTGACAATACTGTGGGGAAATACATTAGACGTTGGGGACTCTCTTACTTTTTTTAGATCTTATTCTCGATCCCATTGTAGCCTTAGGGAACTTAATTGTCTTACCATCCTACAGGGAACCATGGCAGACATCAAGCCTCCCAAGGGCAGAAATGGAGCAGTAAGACCGTGTCTCATTTCTCCCAGAAGGAACCTGCCCGGAGGTGCAGCCCCTAACTGATTCACAGGAAGAGAGTGGCAGTTGTGGACCTGAAAGGAGTGAGATTATAAAACTGGTGACAAGGGTCTGAAGAAAAGAGACAAGCACAGAATATAAGATATATGTGTCCCATACAAATGCTGTCCAAAGGGTGCTGATTTTGGAGACATTTCTCAGCGACCAAGCCGACAGCTGACCAGCCTGTGAAGGCCAGCCTGCCTTTTCCCAGAGAACTCGGAATGCGATGGCCATGGTGTCACAGATGAAGATAAAGTTTGGCCTGACAACGTGGGCTCCGGGCCTGAGGGTGGAGCTGGCCCAGCCCAGCACAGGCTCTTCCTGCCATGAGTGGACAGATCTGAGTGTCAGATACAGTGTCACTCTTTGGGAGTTCAGACGGATGCCCAGAGGAGGGTGATCACATCAGACCCCTTTCCTGGTGGAAGTAACAGTGGTTTGTCCCTTCTGGAACAGACATTTACCTTGGGCAGGAAATGCTGCTCCCGATGCCACCATGAAGGGAACACATTATTTAATAGCATGGCATCCCCCAAACCCTTGTTTCTGACTAATGACTCATTTTATAGCAAGAGAAGTGAGGCAGTGGCCTCATCCCCTTTATGTAGTTTTGCTACCAACTTCAACACTGGGGCAGCTGGCCTTAAAGAACAGTGGGATGACCTGTTTCCTGACATCAGGAGATACCATGTGAAGTGGGATAAGATCCTGGAGATGGCAGCGTGTGGTTTGAAATGGTGACCAGTATTTCAATATTGGGTGCTATTTTCCCAATGCCCAACTATGCAAGCCTCAGACAGCTGGAAGTGGGCACAGGCGGCTCCCTTCATTGTTATGCCCAATAACCCACTCACAATGTTTGCTTCCTGCTCCCCCGACTTTGAACTTCACTTGTTTAAAGGCAGCATAAACAAGTGAAGTTTATGTCAGGGACGTCTCACAGCACTGCCAAACCAATGGCCAAAATGTTAACTGGTGACTATAGCAATCCTTTATAGCGAGGACCCCAGAGAGCTCAGGGCCATCAAGAATGAACCTGTAAGCTAGAGGTTGCTGTGAGCTGTGTGATGCCACGGCACTCTACTGACAGCGATAAAGTGAGACTCTGTCTCTATAAAAAAAAAAAAAAAATGAACATTTTATTTCCCTAGTAAATAGCTGAAGTGTTTTTGAAGTGGAAAGAGGAACATAGATTATCAATGTAATTATTACAAAAATAATACACAAGAGCTATGGGTTTGTGAGCACTTGTAAAACTGAGGGCTGTGGTAATATTTATGATGTCTTCCTTATTCCATGAGAGAAGGATTAGCCTAGCTCCCTTTCTGCGTTGTTACTTTTCTCTTTTCATTTTGTTTTTTTGATTGATGTCTTCACGCAGTCTTTAGGTTGCAGAAGTTATGGTTGTGGCGGGGCAATAACATCTCCCGTGATGGAAGACAAGGCTTTGGGTTGCTCTCCTATTTCAGGAAAATATTGGGATGGTGTAGAAAAACAGCCCTCCAAACTGAGATGGTGCCCAGACACCAAAGAAACAGCTCGGATTGATCCAGCTGGGTGAGACAGACGAGGTTATGAGAGGTGACTGAGCAGTCAGGATGGGATTCCTCTGAGCTCTCCTGGGTGGCACAGGAGTTCTGTGGAGAGTAGGACCCACCTCCCTGCCTGTTGCTGAACAGAGCCTGCTCCTATGCATCAGCTCTCTCTCTCCTGCCCGCGCTCTCCCCCCATCACTGTGTATTTACATCAATGCAGGCGGAGCAGGCACCACCTTCCCAGTAGGCGGGGACTTCAGTATTACCTACGCTTAACTAAAGGGTATTAAGGCAACTAAGGAAGTTTAAAACAGTTCAGACTGTTCTTAAGGCTTGGAACCTTCTAACCATAAAGAGCTACTTAAGAATACCCTTTGTACTTTGTATTTCTTTCAGCTTTTTTTTTTTAATTTATATCTCTAAATTCAAATGAAACCTGCATTTGTCCTGTTAAGCATTAAAAGGCAGTGCTGTGGAACCTGTATTTTTCCCTCATCTCCTTTTGCAGAGAAGATGGAGCTACAATTCATCTGTGTGAAGAAGAAATCCCTCTGGTTGGGCAGGGGCATTTGCTGTTCAGTGCAGTGGCAGCTTCGTGAGGAATGGTGTGTGGACAGCTGGCCACACAGGTCCCTGCACTGTGGCCGACTGGGGCACCTCCTCCACGCTAACCTCTTCCTGAGGAGCCTTCCCCAAGGTCAGAGGTGGGGACAACATTCCTCACATTCCATTCCAGCCAGGGCTGTGGTTGTAAGTGAACTTCAGAGCAGTGAGAAGTAGACAGCGTGGCAAGGGAGTGACGGGGCCAAGGGAGTGACCCGGGCCGAAGTGAGCTGTGCTTACGCTGCTGTTGCCCTGGCCATTTTGGCTGACGAATGAGAGGGACCCAAAGGTGGGGTCCCATTGTCCAGCCCTCCCTTCCAGCTCCTCCAGAAGCAGTTTCCTGGTACCTGGAATGCAGCTACGATGCCACCATTCCAGTGCTGGCCTCCTGAGTTCCCAGCTTGCTCTTTGCAGGTGAAACACAGCTTTTCTGAAAGCCTCCTGATAGAATCAGGTGTACTGGCTCAAATAGACCTGCCCTGCCCAGGCAGGGTCAGACTCACGTCCCTCCCAGGAAATAGGAATGCCGCCGATTGCTGCCTCCCTGACCCTTTAGATCCCCATCAGACATTACCCACGTGTGGAGTTCCTTTCCTGGTTCTGCCCCACCTTCGTGCAGGTGGAATAAAAGCCACATTGACCACATTCGCCGGCCTCCATTCTCCTTGTGTCTGGTGCCTCGGAATAATCTTTCCTCTTTGGGTCTTCAAGGGCTAGGCCTGGAGCTCGGGGGTGGGGGCAGACCGCTCTGCCAGCCCTTTCGACCCTCTGGGAAGCCTGCAATCCTCTGCATTACAGACCTTTCTGTTTAAAGTAGCTGATGTGTTACGAAGTTCAAGCATTTCACAAGTATAAGCATTTATACTTATACTTTCATAGTAAGCATTTCACATTGTATATAAAAGCAGTACCTGAATCCCATTAATGCATCAATGTACAAAGTTATGATTTAATAAAAAATAATTTAAAAAAATAAATAAAGTAGCTGCTGAATCCTGCCACTGCCTAACTAGCCTCCTTTGGAAGGTTGACCGGTGTTCCCGGCACCTCTGTCCTGACATGCTGCTCTGCCTGGCAGCTCTTGCTCCGCTGTGCTTTTCTGCTTTCTCTGAACTTTTCTTCCTTCACACCCACACTGCCTCCCTTCGAGCACACCAGGCTCCATTCACTCTCTTGTACCCCCAACATCTCCAGCTTGCCCACCACCGGGGTCGCTCATCTCATCCCACAGAGCTTCAGCACATTCCTTCTCCCAAAGCAGGAATATAAAAAAAAAAAAATTGTTCTCTTGCCTTAAAACCTCTGTCCCTAAGATAACCTGCAAGGCAAACCACAACACCACAGGATGCATGGGCTTAACCACTTCCCCCTGTTTCCTGCGCATCCTTGAAACTTAATTACCGATTAGTACCTTAAATGGGCTCTCAGCCCCCCAGTTGCACCATCTTAGGTCCCCCTAGGTGCACCCTGTGCCAGACACCGCCCTCCTTCCACGCAAATCCTGCCTCCTTGGGCTTCCGGCTCGGGCTCACTCCTTCCCTGATTCCTGGAATTCATCTGGCTCAGAGTAACTGCTGGGTCCAGTCAGCTCCTCAGGGCTCAGAACACAACCGAGTCACGCCCTTCAGCCCACACTGCCCTGTGCTGTCTCTTGGAATATTTGTTTGTTTGCTTTTTATGTCTTAAACTACCCGATGTTGTTTAATGTGTAGGTCATAAATCCTGAGAGCCACGGATTATCACTGTTTCCACAGTGCGTATTAAAATCGATTCATAACCAGGGTTTAATTCATAATCATGTAACTGAAACAAACCCTTGGGAATAATGGATGGGAAAATACAGTTTACACAATCACCCCTGGAAGGCGATTTTGGATACTTTATGCCCCGATATCAGCCAGGTGATGCAGGCGTTGTGTGCACACGATTTGTTTTCATTTGTATTTCAGATTTCCTGCCCCGCACTGGGCATAAGTATATTGACTCATTTAACAGGAATCCCACACAGTACAAAGCTGTTTGTAAAGCACCTTGTTTTACAACGTAAAGAGAACAGTGTCATTTTTTTCATGAAGTACGTTTAAGTCATGGATGTAAAATTTAAGAAAAGCAAAAAGAATCTAATAAATTTTAAACTTGATGAAGATGATCTATTGTCCTTGAACCAAGTGGTACTAATTTAGAAAAGAAGAAAAAAAAATCCTCGTTCCTGCCAGGATTTGTGTTTCCAATTCATTTATTTAAAAGACTTTCTAATTTTTTATGAGGAAACATTCTTATTTCCCACTCTGTTTAATGAAACTCCCATATGTTATTTGAGTAAAATACATGATTTTCTCATGAAAACATCTCCCTATGAGGGGTTCATAGTAGAAATCAACACACTCCTACCTGATTTTATTTCTCCTCAGCGGGCAAGTGTGAACTGAGCACGGGCTCCAGGTCCGGCGCTGCTGAGGGAAGCAGGGACAGAAGGGGTGCGCTCCCTCCCTTCCAGGCGTTCACCTGCTGGCCAGGCACACCCCTCACCAGTTAGGATGCTCCCCACTGCTCACTGTAACAGAGGCACAGCTTCACCAAGGAGGGGAAACTTGAATACCAAACTGGGGGTTAAGAAAGGGATTTGCCATGAACAGAGCTGTTAGGGCATTCCCAGGGGGAGACAACAGTTCTGCAAAAGGCACCTGGCATAAAAGTACTGGCTTAATAGGGAGAGGTGAGCATCGGCATCCGGCCACAAGGAAGCTTGTCTGTGGAGTAATGGGGAAAGATCAAGCAGAAGTTGGGTTTGGGGGTACTTTATTCCTCGGAAAAATTTGAGGAAGCAAGGATATCATGTGTTGTGGGAAGTCAGAGACGGGAAGGAAGGGCTTTTGTATAACAATTGAGACTTTCAAGGAAGGCAGTTTTCTAGGGATATATTTCTTTTTCTTTGGGATAGAAACACAAACACACAGAACACAAGAGTTGATTTGTCAGTTACATCAGTGTGCAACTTACACGTGCACAGCGTGCAAACCCCACACAGCACGGCAGTGAACGGCACAGCAAGTCAGGGACCAGCTTTCTAGAAATACCAGGGCCAGTGTGCTGTCACCCAGTACTGAGACTTTCAGGACATGGCCACTTACTGTGGCCTTGGCAAAACAACTTCTGGGGAGGATCTTTATTCACATATCTGTTAAATTCCTGTTGTGATGAGTTACTCCTGTGCCTGATGTACCTGACCGACCCAGAGATGCCGAGTGGGGACAGACTGGTCACAGTCATCGTCTCAGGGCCTGTGTGTTAATTTGACTCTACTCTTTTGCCACAGGCTGAGTGAAAGTAGGTCTACAAGGTCTAATGAAATGTTCTCCTTGCTTTTTCGAAAAATTTAGTCCCATAGATAGGACTAACCTCAAAATTGTAAACACCATATATGACAAATCCACAGCCAACAACATATGGAACAGGGAAAAATTGAAGGCATTCCTGCTTAAAACTGGAGCCAGACAAGGTTACCCACTGTCTCCACCTCTGTTCAACATAGTGCTGGAAGTCCTAGCCAGAGCAATTAGGCAAGAGAAGGAAATCAAGGGTATCCAGATGGGGGAGGAAGGGGTCAAATTATTGGTCTTTACCAAGAACATGATCCTATATCTAGAAAACTCCAAAGATTAAATCAGCATATTCCAGGAATTGATAAATTCAGTAAAGTCTCAGGCTACAAAATAAATGTAAACAAATTATTAGCTTTCACATATGTCAACAATAATTAAGCTGAGGATCTAGTAAAGGATATAGGGCATAATACCTTTCTCAGTAGCAACAAAGAAAACAAAACACCTAGAAATATACTTAACAAAGATTCCAGTAGGGAGAATTCTGAAATACTGAGGGAAGAAATCGCAGTGGATGTAAACAAGTGGAAGACTATACTATGCTCATGGACAGACAGAATTAACATTGTTACAATGGTTACACTACCCAAAGTGATTTACGGATTCAACACAATTCCCATTAAAATGTCATTTGGTGGGATCTAGAAAACAGTTCTACGCTTCGTACGGAAGCAGGAAAGACTCCAAGTAACCAAGCCAACCTTATATGATTTTATAAGTTTTAAAAAATATATTTGGATAATTCCGATAAATTTTCTGAAGATCCAAATTATATTAGCTAGAATGCCTTAGAACATTTAATTAAGGAAAGGCATTCTCCAAAGCATGATTCCAAAATTCTGCTTCCACCTGGGGTTGTGAAGAAACCTACTTCTTCTTTGCACAGTAAAAGAGAGTCCTTCTGTCACTGTGATCACTGTAGGAGCCACTGGCAGTTTTTACATCTTGACTGAACACATGGTTTGGAATCACCTTTCAAATGTGTTTTTGTGACATTATAGGTGACCCTCCACTGGCTGAGCCCCGCTTTCCCACTGTACCTGTGCAAAGGGGCAGCTTCTTACTCACAGGTGTGGCAAGTTCCTTCCCTGCTTCTCCCCCAACCCCCACCAGTGAGAGGTTCTGAGCCTTCAGTCCCAAGGCCTAAAACGTCACACAAACTAATGACAGCATGGGGCCAGGAGCAGGAGGTACACAGGAGTGAGGAAAGGAGCAGGGGCAGTTCAGCAGTTAGTTTAGAACAAGGTCCTGGGACAGGCTGGCCTGCGGCAGTGCTGGAACGTGTGGTCAGTCCAGAGCAGAGACAGAGGGGGCGTTTCACTGGAGATGCAGGTGCGGTGTGTCAGCATTTCAGAGAACCAGGATGGGGAATGACAGGTGCAGCGAAGTTAAAAGCCTGTCCACTGCTTCTGATTAATGCAGTAAGCTCCACGTCTACCAGAAGGTTTGGGCAATTATAATCATGATGAAATCCTCCTCTCTTCTTCCTTCTTGTTTGACCCAAACCTTTCTAAATGCACTATTGCTCTGTCCTACTTTATAGTATATAGTAATCATGGGATATATAGCATACGCACTATGTAAATATGGTATACTGAGTGATTTCTTGATTCTTGAAGACTTTTCTTCTAGTTCACCATTCATTCCAGACACAATGACAACAGCATACATCTTTGAGGAACATGGCTGAACTGCCTACTCCCATGTCCTGGATTTTGATCTCATTTTATGAAATCTTTGGAATGGGACTAATTTAAAATGAATGTTTTACCAATTTTTAGGCTAGACCTGGGACACATCCAAATTATTTTGGTCCTAGTCATCAGCTGGGTCCTCTGGAGAGCACCAGGAGTGCACCTGTAGTCCAGTGACGCTGGATCCATTGACTCATGAGAAGAAGGGTGTTGGGAATGTGTTGAAGGGCTCCTGTGGGGTGATCCTGGGGAGGTGCAAAGGAACAGGACCTGCTTGGGTTTGGGTGCTATTTGGAAGTGGGGGTGATGCTGCGAGTGAGCATCCAAACACTTCTCATCTAGAAGGTGAGAAGAATGGGGTAAGGCTGACGCTGTAGTTGGTGAAAGAACAGTGGTTACTCACATTATCCAGGACAGGGAATGACCACAGGGCTATTTGTGGTTTTGATGATGTTCTTACTTTTGATTGTTTCTAGATTGGCCTATTGAGGGGTCTTTATTTGGCCTTGCTCCACGGTCATCACAGAGTGGCCCTTTCTAAAGTTGGTGCCGGACATCACTGGTGTTTCGTGGCTGCCAGACTGGCTTCCTGATCTGCCAGGCTGCCTGCCTCCCTCCACATACTGCAGGATCTGATATGGCGGCTAATGCATATTCAAGGACCATCGTCCTCTTAACAAGAGGTGTCTGCAACACTCATGGGAGAATGTGGCTCACATGTTCTCAAAGGAGAGGGAGCTGCCTGTACACATACTACTAATCCGTTGCTGCATAACAAGTCACTGCAAGCTCAGCGACTTAACACACGTCTGTCACCTCAGAGTGTGTTCTCAGTAGGTCAGATGTTCAGGACAACTGGGCCTCTGCTCGAGTCTCACCAGGCTGCAGTCGGGTGTCAGCAGGGGTGTGGTCTCATCAGAGGCTTGCCTAGGAAAAGACCGTCTTCTGGGCTTTCTTGGATTCTTGGCAGAATTTAGTCCCTTGCAGTTGCAGTCCCTATTATGTTGCTGGCTGTTAGCTGGGGACCTCTCTAAGCATTGAGCAGTGTTTTTCAACCTTTTTTTTTTTTTTTTTTTTATCTCATGGCACACTTGAAGCTATAGTTAAATGTCTGTGGCATACTCAAATTTTGTTGATCAAAAAGAGTAAAAAAAAAAAAAAAAGAGAGAGAGAATATACTTACTGTGTTTTGAAGTTTTCCTAAGATCCTCTTGGGGCACACCAGTTGACCTAATTTTCATTGACCAGTCAGTACAGTCGGCCAGTACTGGCACACTGGTTGAAAATCACTGATCCAGAGGCTGCCTATGGTTCCTGCCCCCTGGTCCCCTCAGGCCATCTCATGAGAGCGCAGCTCCCTTATTCACTGCCGCTAGGAGGAGGCTCTCTAGTGCTCACCTGATGAGGCGGAATCTTACACAGGTATCACATGAAACCATCACTGTCATCTGGAAGTGAGTCACAAGCCCCTTTGTGCTTACGGCTGGGGGACTGTCCAGGACACGGGTCCAAGGGAGGAATGGTCTAAGAATACATGGAGCCCCTGCATCAATTCTTCCATCACTCAAGTCTTCAGCCTGGGTGAATAAATAGAGTGAAGAAAACAAAATCAGCCCTAAGTATTCTACTTCTACTGCAAAGATGATCGTTTATAACGCCTGATCCTGGGCCTCGGCCGGTTTTCATGCCATCCCAATTTCCAGTAGCCACGATTTACTACTGAACATGATGATGACATTTCAGAAATACGGTCTGAGACCAGTCATACTCTTGCAGGCCCAGAAGAGGAGTTGTCCACCTTCACTGGAGAGAGGCAAGCTTCTGTGTCCTCCTGCTCCCTCACAGGAGAGGCTACTGGCCAACTGGGCAGATAGATCTAGAGGTTGCTCTAGATGTGAAATCTCTGAATTTTCAATCTTCGCACTTCCACACTGGGAGATGGGGGAGCAATGCTGTTGGCACCTGGTAGGTACAGCCTTGGGATGTCATTAAAT
This sequence comes from Perodicticus potto, assembly GCA_963574655.1. Taxonomy (NCBI): domain Eukaryota; kingdom Metazoa; phylum Chordata; class Mammalia; order Primates; family Lorisidae; genus Perodicticus; species Perodicticus potto. The sequence goes on along the minus strand of CAUYRH010158884.1, from coordinate 10,622 downwards.
GCCCTGCAGCACACAGACCAGTCCCCAGCCACAAAGAACTGTCCAGCTTAAAACACCGATAGGGCTGGGGTGAGGAATGCCTGGCCTCGGTCCTTGTGCAAGTGTGTGAGGCTAAAGGCACTGTGGACTTTTCTTCTTTGTGGCTATTTACCAAGGATTCTTTTCTCTCTGTCATACTTCACAGTTCAAACCAATGGAGAATCAGCAAGTGGAAATCTCCTGGTTTCAGAGAATCTACAGAGTTTAGCAATTTAAAAACCACATGGCCATTTCAGATAGACACTCACAGGCAAGCATGTTGGAGAGCATCAGAATATGTACTGAGCCCCGAGGAATAAAGGGAAAATTGCGTTATCAAGGGAAGGACCCAGCGAAGATCAAAGCTGAGGGGCTGGCTGTCTCCCTCCCCCGGCAGCAGCAGCTGGCTGCCCCGAGTTCATGGTCACACACCCCAGACCTTGATGATGCTTTATAGGGAGACATTTCTCTGGGCCTCTGGGGCCCAGCACTTGGAGAGCGGTTTACCTCACCTCTCTGCCCTGGAGCCTGTTTTCATTCAAAAGCAACAGAAGAAATCGATGAAGCCAAAGGAATGGTTTCTGGACGTTTCAAGGACGGGGCTAAAGGAGAACAGCAGGACCCTCACCTCCCCTGGAGTCGCTCAGACGTCCACCCTTCTCGGGACAAGTACACATACAGGGGAGCCGTCCCCCCAACCAGCTCATTCACCAGGGCAATGCTGAGTGACAGGCAGGCCAGCCAATCCAGTCTACCAGCACTGCTGAGTGACAGGCAGACCAGCCAATCCAATCTACCACCTCACACCGTGAACCCAGGGTCCCCGATACACATGCCTTATGCCAGAGTCCACGACGTCTGCACTTGGAGTCAGGACTCCACCACTGTGCCATCTCAGGCATCCACAAGGGGCATAAGAAACTTACGTACACATAAAGTAAGAGATGGATAGAAGAACAAAAGGCATAATATCCATGTAATTATATTTTTAAAATTTATATGGTACTTTCTATAGAGATATATAAAAATATATTCTTTCCACGGAAAACATAAAAGATATATTCTATACATAAGTACATATATATATTTTATTAATATACAGGGTGGCCAATCGCACACAAACTTTATGGCCAACCTGTATTTTTTCTTTTCATATGAACACCACAAATACAACTATACAATTTCTTCTCGGTTTCCATATATTTCATTACCATTGAGGTCAAATATGTTTTTTGCATATTTTTTGGCCATTCACATAACATGGCCAAAGTGTTAATTTACTTTGTCTAGTCATGTCCTTTGTCCATTTGGGGGGGAAATTATTTTTTCTCATTCATTTATAATTCATTTCTGTATATAATACTAATCACTTGTCTTTTATAAATCTTGGGAATATTTTTCTAAATTTTATTTTACCTTTTCATTTATGTTTTTCTTTAATATAGAAATTTTTATCTAGGTAAATTTATCAGTATTTTTCTTCATGATTATGGTTCTGGAATTAGGTAGAAAAGTTCTTTCTTGACCCCAGAATAAAGTATTTATCGTTGCTTTCAGCTGGCATATGCATAGGTTATTATTTTATACTTAAATTCGTTTTCCATTTGAAATTCCTTTTAAAATCCAATGACAGTTGGTGATAGGATTCTTTTTCCCCAACAGCAAGTTTTCTTAACTCCAAACACTGAATACTTCATCTTTGTCAGTTGTACAGTTTATACAGAAAGTCCTGTAGATGTACGTGGGAGAGACTGTCTCTAGATCTAGACTGTCTTTCCCCTTGTTTGGCCCACTGTCTTGGCTTAAAGCCATATGGTGTAAATTACTGTTGATTTATAATGTAATTTTTTCATCAGGCAGAGTGGGTCTAGTTTTATTTTTTTGGCTGGGGTTGGGTTTGAACCCCACTACCTCTGGCATATGGGGCTGGCACCCTACTCCTCTGAGCCAAAGGAGTAGGGCTTTTTTTCCTCTTTTGAGATTTTATTCTGACAATGATTATCTAGTTTTAACTATCACATCTTTTATTTAAAAATAAACTTTTTATTTTTATAGAATTTAGATAAATAAAAATGTGGTTTTTGTTTTTCTTTTAAGAACAATGATTTCTTCATTCTCTTATCAGGCCAAATATTTTCCCACTAAAAACATAGTCTCTCTTGTTAGTAATTATGTTGACGGTATGAGTTTCCCTCAGTGTATTGAACCTCAGTGCCACCCACCTTAAGTATTTTTAGCAGAGCTCATTTTCCTTGGCCCAGAGTGCCTGGAATATTTGGGCCACCAGATGGGAGTGGGGGTCCAAAAGTTGGCCGAGAGCCACAGGAGTTTGGGTGCAGGGACCACACACACGGGGAGACCCCGGTCAGCTCCCTGCATTGGACAGCCAGCAGGTCTTCACGCATCTGGGGTTCCCACCAGGCTCTGAACCAGTTTTGTCAGCCTGGGCCCTGTGGTCCTCTCCAGGCCCATGAGAGTGAATAGAGTGGCTCAAGGAAAGTGCTTTGGGGATCAGGAGGTTTGGAAATGGAGGGTTAAACAGTTTTAAGCAAGTTTGTCTTGGGTAGGACATCTTGGGGCCTTCAATTCTCTGATACCTGCAACTCTCTGAGAGTATATGATTATCAGACCTTGGCCTCCTTCTTCAAGAAACAATAACACATCTTGGTGGACACTCGGGTTCTGAGCACTGCAGAGCACTGAGCCCTGTTCCCCCAATACTATCATGTTTCAAGCAAAACTGTGAAAAAGACAAAGTGTCTTCAATAGTCAACATGAAAACAGCCATAATGAATGATACTCATTGATAGTAGGAATACGCCCTACTCCATCTCTGCTGGCAGTTCCTATTTTTATGAATGAGAGCGTTCTAGCATCGTCTTGGTGGTGCTCCACACTCCCTGTGAGTAGAGGGTAGGAATGTCGCCACTGTTCCTGAGTGAGGAGACTGAGGCCGAAAGCTGATGATGTGCAGCTGTGAGGTCTGATCAAGAATCAGCATCTGTTGGTTACAAAGCAGATTTTGCAGCTTTTCTTTGCTGTGTTAAAGTTACCACAAACTTAATGGCTTAAACAAATAGCCACTTATTGATATTAGCTCAAAGTTCTTGCAGGTCAGAAGCTGGGGCACACTGGGGCAAGTTTTCTGTTCAGGGTTTCCCACAGTGAAATCAGCCTGTTAACTTTGTTCCCTTTCGTTCTGGAGTCTTAGGAAAATAATCTGCTTCCACCTCCTGCAGGATGTTGGCAGAGTTGGGGCACTGAGGACTCCAGCTCCTAGAGGCTGCCCACAATCCTTGCCATGTGGACCCCTCCATCTTCAAAGCCAGCAGTTGAGAATGTCCCTCACACTGAATCCTCCCCACCTTCCACGCTTTTCTTCAGGAAAAGCCGGTCCCTTTAGAGGAGTGATTTTCAACCAGAGTGCCATGAGAGGATCTTAGGTATGCCACGAAAATTTTTAAAGATCATTAATGAAATTATTTTCAAAAGATGTTCTTTTTTCTTCTCGTTTTTTGATCAACATAATTTAAGTGTGCTGTGAAAGTTAAACTATAGTCTCAAGTGTGCCGTGAGATAAAGAAGGTTGAAACACTGCTGGAGGGGCTCAGCTGGTCGGGTCAGGCTCAGTCAGGATAACCTGTAGTCAGCTATCTTGGACCTTGATTCCACCTGTCAGATTCCTTCACAGCAGTACCTAGACTAGTCTTTGATTTAATAACTGGGGGACCATTTGTGCATACCAGGAAGAGCAAGGGGATTTGGGGGGGGCTAATTTAGAACTTTGCATCCTACGCTCACTTCATGCTCATGGACAGACCAAGATCACCCCTGCTTTAGAACATTTCTATGTTACCAGATAGTCCATGTGTGATTAGGAGAAACAAAAAATGAGTCATAAGCGATTTGAACTTAGTGGGAGTTAGTAGAAAGCACCAGAACCCAAGAGAAGCTCCAAAGAGGCCAACCAAGGCTGGTTTAGTCTTTTCCACACCCAAAAAAAATGTGTCCTCCTGCTTGTCCTCTGGAAACCAAAGGAGACTGTACGGTGGTTAGAAGCCCGCCTTCCTCTGAACAGTTTAACAGGTCATTTCAGGCTTCCCTGTGTCTTTGGGGTCTGTAATACTCAAAACATTTGAAACAATCTAATAATGAACGATCCTGTTCTGCTGCTCTTTACAGAATACTAATATTAATATAGTTCACCTTGTGTTTGCCTCAATGATAGATCCAAAAATAAATGGAAAGAATCTACTAACCCCAAACTGGCAAATTGAGGCATTCTGTCATAAATGTTACATCCTTGCACCAAACTATCGTTTCTCCCAGGCTACACGGGACCTCACTTTCTGAATCCCTGACTGTGAGTCTGATAAAAAATCACTCCCATTGGTAAAGTTTGGAATTAGAGCCCAGCAAGTGAACACACTGAGGGAAGCAGCCCCCCTACAGGCTGTCCAGGCAGCCTCGGCCCAAACCCCGCAGTGCTGGAACCACCAGCTCTTCCTGCTGAGCGAGGAAGCTGCAATTGATTTCCGGTTTGCACGTGAAACCAGCGGAGCCCACTGCCCTGTCTCCTCCCCCCGCCCCCCCGCCCGGAGCTGCTCACCAATGGCCCCTCCGAGCCTCCCCCCAGCTCTGATATCAGAGACAAAACGGAGCCCAGGGAACGGGGGCAGAGGCTCATTTTCTCAAACAGACCGTATTAATATCATTAAGCTGCCTGGTTGTAATTTTCGACCACTTCCCAACTGTCTATTTAGGAGTAGCGAAAGCCAAGCCCATTCATTCTGTCCACCGTTTACTGGAGGCTGGAGAAGTTAATGACTGTCCTATGAGGAGACAGGGTGCGGTTCAGGAACAGCCGGAGAGTGATGAGGAAGAATTACAAGTCGGAAGAGAAGGACAAGACAATAAAAGTGTAATTTAAAACAGGGTGCTTGCACAATTGCTGGGGTAGGGTTTGCTTCTCAGGGAATCTAAGTGTATCTCCCTGCTGCAGTCTGCTGCGAGAAGTAACATCTGAGGGGACCGGGGGTGGCGACATTTCTCACCAGCTTCAACACGTGGGAAATGGAGCGTGGCGGTGATTTAAGGTGCGGCGGCCCCTCGCCCCCCAGTAAGAGGACCAGGCTGTTTGGATCTGAGCTCCCTCACCTGCCAGAGCTCTTCTGGGAATCTTAAAGAGAGAAAGTGGACGTGTCTCTGGTTGGCCTTGGTTGCAGTGTCTTTTCGTTAATAAACTTTCAGTCTCAGAACAAACGGTGGTGGCCACCGAGGTCGGCTGCTCTGGACAACTCCCTGTTGTCTTACCTGCCACATGCCCACAGAGATGTTCCTGGGCTTCTCCACCATTTCTTCGTGTGTCCACAGTAGACTTCTGCCTTGTCCCTTAAATCACACACGTCTCAGCAAGTGGTCCCTGGGACCTCACTCTAGGTTGTGTCTGTGGGTCCCTGTGTCCCCAGAGCTCCAGCCCAACCTCAGGAAACCACATCCCCTCCATGGAGCCCCAAGCCAACATCAGAACACTCTGCTGGCCCTCTTGGGCCCCACCTCCCTCCCTCTGGCTGGGCCATTTGTTCCCCTAGACCAGGGGTCCTCAAACTACGGCCCGCGGGCCACATGCTTCAGTGTGAATTGTATTTGTTCCCATTTTGTTTTTTACTTCAAAATAAGATATGTGCAATGTGCATAGGAATTTGTTCATAGATTTTTTTTTTAAACTATAGTTTGGTCCTCCAACGGTCTGAGGGACAGTGAATTGGCCCCCTGTTTAAAAAGTTTGAGGATGCCTGCCCTAGACCATGATCCTCCCAGGATCATGGCCCTCCCCACCTTTCTGACTCTCTCGGCTTCCTCTAACCTAGAGTCTGGCACCTGTGAGAATCCACCTGGTATGTTTAAAACCTTAGTAACACCATGGTCTGTCCCTGCTCTGAGTGCCCTGATGGCTTTCCACCATGCTTTAAACCGCCTTTAGGGCCCTGTGCTGTTTGGTGCCTGCCCGTTTCTCCTGCTAGCCAGGCCCCTTCCACCCAGGAGCATTTTCAGGTCATGTTCAGGTCCTGGCCCTGCTTCCAAGCCTCCTACAGTGCATAGACCTCTGTGTGGGACACCTCTGCAGAGAGGCTTTCGGTGCTGTGGAGCGGGGACCCAGTGAGACAGCACCCTGGCTGGTGTAGGGTAACCCATCACATGTTTGGAGAAGGAAGGAAGGAGAACAGTAACTTCCCTGATCTCTCGGAAGGTCTAAGCATTTAAACCAACAACTAAGAGGTTTCAGCACCTAAGTTCAGTTTGTTTTATTAGGGGTAGGCTAGATGCTCTGTTCCTAGCAGGACAGAATGCCTGTGAGGTGCATATCCTATATGGTAACTGCTAGCCACGTTCAGTGATAGAAATTCAAATTAATTAAGATGAAATATAATTAAAATACTCAGTTCCTCAGTGACATATGGCTAATAGCTGTCTGTGGGGAAGGGCAGGTGGTCAGCGTTGCTGTCATTGCCAACAGTTCTGTTGCACAGAATGAGTTGTGTGTCAAGGGGTTTACTCTCTTCAGGGGTTCATAGTCTCCCGAGGAAGGAAAGACGGGTACCACCAGCAGATGTATATACGTTGTACTCAGGATGCAGGGAGACCATGGGACCCTGCAGGCTCTGACTCCTGAGCTGAGCCCTCCCTCAGGACAAGCAAGACTTATGAGATAGAGTGTGGGGGGTTAGGGACAGGACCCTGTTCAGTATCTTGAAAACAAATCCAAATGTAAAAAGTCCTTAGTAGGAGATGTCCTTGTAAAAAGCCCCAGAGAGTGTGTTTGCTTGTTCATTCTTTTCCCTTATCTTCCCTGCAAATTTTGTTTAAAATAACAGTGCGTGTCACTTTTGTCCTGTGCCATGATGAGGAGGTCAAGGAGTACTGGGCCAAGGTACAAAGCACAGAAAAAGCTTAACTGGCACCGGTGAAACGGAGGTAGGCAGAGATTGTGTGAGGTGCTGCCTTAGTTCATTTCAATAATTGGTGAAGAAGAGATATTTTCTCACAATTCAAGGGCTGGGAAGTCCAAGATGAAGCTCTGCTGCCCAGTGAGGGCTCGGACTCTGCGGCATGGTGCCTGGTGAGGGCATGGACTCTAAAGCATGGTGCCTTGATGCTGAGTCCTTCAGATGGGAGGAATGTTGTGTCCCCACTTGACAGAAGGCCAGAAAGGGCCTAAGCCTCCCTCCAGCCTTTCACAGGGTACTAATCCATTCATGAGGGTGGGGCCCCTTGACTTAATCACTTCTCCTAGGTCCTCACCTTTTAATCCACACTAGGGGGCTAAGTTTCACTATGGGATTGGAGGGGCCACACTCAAACCGTAGCCGCTGACATATTGTCACATGAATACAAACTGTGACAACAGGTCAGCATCTCAGCCTTTGCAGATGAAGCTCTCGTGTGAGGAGCGGAGGTTTCAGCTTTAGCCTGGTTTTCATCCACAAACTTGGGCATCCCATGCACACATGGTGTTAATGGCTTAGCCAAACTCCACTCTCTCTCCCATGCACCCGATGTTGGTTATTTCGTCATCAGCTCACCTGATATCTAAGAGTGTCAACTATTCAAACTATCCATTTGCTTTTCCTGTGACGTTGCTTCCTAGTGTCCATGGTGGAGGAAGGGGAAGTCTGTGCAGCCATTTCACGTCCAGGTCTTGGTCCCCCTGTCCCCAGAACCTGGCAGCATCCTTCCCAGTGGCAGGAGTGTGGCATATAAACGCACACCTTTCTACATGGTAAGTGGGTGATGCTTCCTGCTGGAGGACCTAGTGCTCTGCTGGGTGTGGTGTTGCCTTTGGTGTCCTCTCCTAAACCTCAATTCCCGAGACAGCGGAAACTAGAGAAATAAGACAGAGGACGTCGGGATTCTCGGAGAAGATCCAAAAGGAACCTTATGGGTAAGTCCAAAATTCCAGGGATCTGCATGGGGAGGAGGCTCACGCTGAATGCGTCAGTGATGGAAGAGAAAGGGGAACATGACAGATAGACACACAGAAACTGTCTATCCACGGAGCAAGGAGGAGGAACAACCACCTCTCTCTCCAGCTCCAAGACACGTCTGTGCCGATCACAGAAGGATGGTGAAGTTGCAGTGCATCTGCCCAGATAAGACAGCTCTGCTCGCCAGGCGGCGTGGGCTGTTCTTCAGCTTTTGGAAGTCGTGACTGCTGCCTCCATATGCTGTGCTGGAGATGACACAGCCAGCAGAGCTTTGTGTTGAATGAATGTTGGCAGCTGCACCAACTGTAAATTGATATTAATGTCAGGGCTGCTTTTTATAGGTTGCCTGAAGGTTTTAACAACAATAGGCCGAGGCAAGTTTCGTGGTACCTGAACCTGAATCAAGCCCACATTTTTCTGATGCATATTTAATTTGGTTTTGGCACAGACTCTGTGTTTCTTGGGTTTTACATCATTTATGAGGTTGCATGGATACTCTCTAACAAAACATCATCTATAATCAAATGAGACTCACAGAAGAAAGAAATGTGTGCCAATTCCGACTAATCTTAGCCTTTATGGGAATAGCTATTTGCTATGAATGATTAGCCAAACATCTGTGTCAACACTTTCTGAGCTGCAGATAGAGATGTTGTTAATTGCCACATTTACAATGATATTTCTAGCTCCATAGAGGGGAAAATGCTCAACCACAAACAAATCTCTCAACTAAGCCCTTCTGAGTAAAATTCACTCTCTTAATTAACAACCATAATTGAAGGAATGGATAGTAGCATGGGGTGTGCATGTGTGTGTGTGTGTTGGCCTAGGAATTTTGGCTTATTTTGTGATACACTTTGTAATAAAACAACTGCAATCATTCCTCTGTCAAACTATGGGGTCGTTCTAGGAAGAAAATGATTCTCTTTTCCCAGTAGACAGAGCCACATGGGCCTCTCTGCCCTCTAAACCAGGCATCACCCAGCATATGGAGGGTGGAAAAGAGGGATGGCTTATGTGATTAAGGATGACACAAAGTTTCACTAATTGAATCCATTGTAATACATTTTGTACAAAAGTCAACATGTGTATGTAATTGTTGTATACATGCATACATGACAGTTTTGAGTTTGTCATGGGGGACATATTTCTGGTGATTATAACATACACAGCTCCCAAGGCAGACTTTGCTGGTTGGGGTGGGTGAGGGGATGGCGGGGGCGGCGGAGGTTGTGAGGCTCCGTCTCGACAGGCACGCCTTCTTTTCTGCACGGAGGCGTTACCTTTTGCTGCAGGTTGTTCTCTGCTGGTGATCTATTTTGTCCACTCGTGACTTCATGTTTTATCATCAGTCTGCTGAGTGGATGTTCCACGAAGGTGAACTGAGACCTACACATGCTGGTGGCCGACAATGTCCTCTAATTTAGAAACAGTTGTAAGATACAGCTGATGAACCCCGGGACAGTGTTCACAAGCCTGGTGAGGTGGGTGACACTAAGATACAGCTGATGAACCCCGGGACAGTGTTCACAAGCCCGGTGAGGAGGGTGACACTAAGATACAGCTGATGAACCCGGGGACAGTGTTCACAAGCCCGGTGAGGAGGGTGACACTAAGATACAGCTGATGAACCCCGGGACAGTGTTCACAACCCCGGTGAGGAGGGTGACACTAAGATACAACTGATGAACCCCGGGACAGTGTTCACAACCCCGGTGAGGAGGGTGACACTAAGATACAGCTGATGAACCCCAGGACAGTGTTCACAACCCCAGTGAGGAGGGTGACACTGAGATACAGCTGATGAACCCCGGGACAGTGTTCACAACCCCGGTGAGGAGGGTGACACCCATCTTCTGTGTTTTCCCGCACTGGTGACCTCGATGCAAGGGGGGCATTTCAATTACATGTGAAACCACTGAAAGCGCCATTGGTGTTGGGATGAGGGGACATCTCTGTTTGATCAGCTGCATCCTCGTGGGCATGCGGGCTTTCCAAAGCCCTCAGAGGAGGCCAGTATGAAACCTTTGAGTCACCAGATCAACCAGAGACAAATACCTTGAGTTTAATAAAATGAAGTTTTAAATGAAATGAGTTTTTTTATTCTTAAATGTCTGTCCCTATTGAATTTGGCCCGTTCCGACGAGCCTGACTGCAGTCTGAGAGAGTGACGGCTGGAAATAGAGCAGCTGGAGATATTTCACTTCTAGAGCCCAGCAGAATCTTTGAATTAATAGCGTCAATTAAGTAGAATCCAGCTTCAGATTTGATCTCACTCTGGATAAGCAGTTTTATCTTTCTGTCTTCTTAAGTCTGCCTTTTTACTTTGTAAAAGTTCACTATGAGGCAAGTTGTCAGGCAGCTAAACTAGGGAAACAGCTCAAATATGTCTAGGGAAACATCTGTGGAAGCCTTGCAAAAACTCTTTCTGAATTTCTCTTCATTGTTCCAGAAAAAGCACTTAAGTCACTGGATTTCTTTTTTTTTTTTTTTTTTTTTGAGACAGAGCCTCAAGCTTTCACCCCGGATAGAGTGCCGTGGCTTCACAGCTCACAGCAACCTCCAATTCCTGGGCTCAAGCGAGTCTCTTGCCTCTGCCTCCCAAGTAGCTGGGACTAC